>JAQRGC011796751.1:0-21523 GCA_028659135.1 Plantago lanceolata
CAGAACTTACGTAGGTACTCAATCACAAAAACTCCATCTAGAAGCAACATTTCCACAAACTCATCGCCTTCTGGTAGTTGAATGGAGTTTGAATAACATTTCCGCGCCTTTTCTTCCAGGTTCATCAGTTCCACCACATATCTCTCTGCATTATGTTCCTGTCTTCTTTTAAGAACCTGGTGAAGATACCTTACTTTGTGTTGTTCCATCTCTTTAAGATGATCCTTACCACGGTGAATAGGACCGATAGCCACTCTTTGTGGTTCATAAGCCCTTTCATTCACCATTCGCAATCTCGGATCGACCTTAAATATTTTCGGCTTAAAGGTTGCGTCAATAGAGGGCAGAGTACTTAGGATGTTGTCAATACGAACAGTGAGCCTATCTTTATCTGACATCTTGGCTGCAGACTAGAAAACATGTCCCAGAACAGTTGAGAAACATATATGCATGGAACAATCAATGGATCAATATATGAAACAACAATGAAAAAAATTGATGATGATGATGATGACGACGATGAAGGAAAAGCAGGACTAAGCAATTTTTACACACCTGTGTTGCTGTGCACTTACGCTTAGTATCCTAACTCTGCCAACGAGTGGAAAGCGTCAGAGTGCACGAGCAAGAGCTTCCTGCAGTTTTAGAGAAAGAGCAAGAGCTGAAGCTATTCGAGTGAATACTCTTTGCTGAACAATTAGTTACGTTACGTACCTTCAAATATATGTAGCCTGCTTATCGGCTTATCCTGATACAGCCCCGTCTGTACTCTGATTCTCTCTGTCTCTGATGGTATGGTCGGCGGGTTGAGCAACAGACAGGATTGAAAGAGAAACTTTGACCAAATGAACAGCTATTTAATTCCCAGAGGCCAGAGCAATTCATAATTTTGGCTGATGAAACTATTTGAAATATTATACTACTCGTAAAGGGTAGGTTTACGGTACATATATTAGCTTTTCATCATCTTTGAGCTGACTTTTTGTTATATGTAATGCAAGTAGGTAATGCAGCAATGTCACTGCATCCTCTTCGAAGTTATGGGAAATCACAAAATGTTCCTTCAGGGCTTCTTCAATGACAAATTTTCCCATAGTTAGATTAGATCACACAAAATCACAAGAAAATATTTTCTCACCAAGTGTATAAAAACAGAGTACTCTGTTTATTACTGCAATTCTCTTCCAAAAGTCCATCAGAAGTTATAACAACCATTGATGTATGGGAAATCGAGTTACTTTGGAGAAGAAGAAGAAGCAAAAACTAGACTCAATTTCAAACCTGCCTCAAGATATTCTCTTCACCATCTTCTTGAAATTCCCTACACACACTCTTCTTCACCTTAGACAAGTCACAAAATTCAATCTCACAATCTCCAACTCAGACTTTATCCGTCTTCACCTCGACTCGCCTGGCGAAAACAACACTTACAACCTCTATACATATATACCCTTCTGACGACACTACTAGCTCCAGGCTATACTTCGTATTTATTCACGAAAATGAGTTGCTATCCAAAGATTTAGGCATGCCATTCCGCAGCGTGAATGGTTTCTTACGGAATGTTGGGTGTGTTGGAGGGATCATATGCTTGTATGATCATAACGATGATGTCAGGACCGTGTTTCTATGGAACCCGGTTGTTGGCAAGGTGAAGGTTCTTCCTTCTTACGTAGGGGGATTAAGAACGTTTTCACAAACGTGACAGTTGGGTTTGGCTATGACAGTGCAACCCATGACTTTAAGGTAGTCATGTAGTGGAATTAGGCCGCAGGCGTTTGTTTATGGGTTAAAGGATGATCACTGGACGAACGGTGATGTGCCTTGTTTTATGCCACTGGATATCTGCTGTGATAGTGTTTTTGTTGATGGGGTTGTGCATTGGTTAGCCTATGACAGTGTGGAGCAGAAACTTGGCTTCTACTACTAGTTTGTTCATATGCATCAAGCACAGTGCTAAATTGTACTGCTTGTTCTTATCTGATATGTTAGATTTATAAAAATGCATCAATTGGAGAGCAGATGGACAATCATAACATACTTGGCAAATAAGAACACTTCAGATTTCAAGTGGAAACACCCCAATATCAGCAAAGGCAAGATCAGATTTCAAACGAAAGAAAACATATTTCGAATCTTTTTATGGGTGCAAAAACAGTTTTTAGCTTATATAACCAATAACCTAGATAAAGTCATTAGAAAGTATAAGACTCAGTTACTAGTAACTTTCAGAAGGACAAAACATCACCTTGTACAGCCCAAGAAGTAAATTGTCTATGGAGTCTTGAGATTCAGGAGGGCAAAGATGGCGAAATGACTTAATCGCTTCAATTGCCTCATCAGACCGATCCAATTGTTTCATTACCACAGCCATGTCTTTTAGTGCACTCTCGACTCGATCACCAGAGTTTATCGCTGACCAGAATAGCGAAACAGCCTTACTTGGATCCTTATCTAGAAGCTGTTGTTGAACAAGAAGTATCAACATCAAACAAATCACAGACACAAACTAGTTATTCAGTGAGCTTACAAACAGAAGGTACAAGGACGAAAGTCAAATACGTTTAGACAATTCACATGCAGAACACATAGTTCGCACCACAATATCATACAAAGAATTTTAAGCATTCAGTACTTTAACAAGAAGCCTGAGATATCAAATAAAGACATTACAGTAGTATATTACAAAAATACACATACCATGCATGATACATAGTTTATTTATGATCAGGAACATTAAGCTGCAGGAGCAGGATAGATGATTAAACTGGGGTTATATAGGCGATCATTTGCGCGCCTAAACAATTATGGCGAACACTGTCTGTATTGCGGTGAGGAGCAGCAGTATGATAGCTGCTATAACTGACATGATAGCCCATGGAGTGTTGAAGTAGTTTCTCCTCAAGTTAGCCATCCACTTGTTATGGCGGTTACGACAGTGATCGTTCAGACTCTGGAATATGTCCAAGTAAGAGTCGTTGAATACAAGATTTTTCGCCAACTTGTTGATCATCACATGAACCGCTTCATCATCTTCAAGCCAATTTTCTATAACCCCACCGCGTCTAGTATCTCTACATCCCTTGCAGACTTCACCAAAGAACTAATCAGGATTATGTAATCTGTGATATATGTATGCGGAGATTTATCAGTAATCTGCTCGTATGCAACGAGATTACTTAATATTATCTCAGTAAAATCATGATAGATATGCAACTTTGGCAGTTGCAAAACTCCATCTGCAAAACTGATATTCATCAAGTTGGTGTCTTTGGCTGTTTTGAACTCAACACCTGCCTCTTGTAATTCGGATGCTGTATTTTGTTGTTCTATACAACTGATGGTATTAGTCCGTTCGCCGTAGATGTATGTTTGATACACCAATCCGAGAAGGTGATCATCAACGCTGTGAACAACAGAGTTACGGTATGTGTCCACAACGTCTTGCTGGAACGGCATACAATAACTCAAGCCTATCATCCAAAGAAGCAAATAATGCAAATCGTATAGAGGGTGTTGCAGCTTCGTCATGCCAAACAATTGACTTATGACGAAGAAAGGCAACTGGTTCTCCATTAACAACAAATCACTTCTTAACGCGTAGCTTGCTTGAGGAGACTGGAGTATGTAATCGCTCTTGTCCCTCAGACCACCACCAAACCCGATCTTACGTAGTATCTCAATCACGAAAACTCCATCTAGAAGCAACATTTCCACAAACTCATCCCCTTGTGGTAGCATAATGTTGTTTGAATAACATTTACGAGCTCTCTCTTCCAGGCTCATCAGTTCCACCACATATCTCTCCACGCTGCGTTCCCCAGTTCTTTTTAAAAGCTGATGCAGGTGACTTACTTTCTGCTGCTCCATGTCTTTAAGATGAGCCTTGCCACGGTGAATAGGACCGATAGCTACCATCTGAGGTTCATAAGCAGTTTCATTCAACTTGCGCAAACGCGGATGAACCTTGAATATTTTCGGTTTACTGCTTGCTTCACTAGTAGAGGGCTGAGTACTTAGCAAGTTGTCAATGCGCGAAATCAGCCGATTATCTCTGCTTGACATCTTTCCTGCAAATCAGTAAACATGTGTCAGAAAAATTGACAATGATGATGAAGGAATTGAAAAGCTGGTCATTAAGCAATTTTTACGCACCTGCTGCAGTGTACGCGCAGTATCCTAACTCGGCCAACGAGTGGATGTCAGATCAGTACGACGGGTATACCACAATAGTCGAAAACACTAACTATAGCAATTTAATGTAATACACTAATACTAGTATTATACAACTTTGTAAATTTAAGGGTATGTTTGTACTGTATATAGACTAGTATTCCATTTGCATCATCTTTGACCTGACTTTTCCTTATAGTATGTAAGTAGGCAATGCATCCTCTACGAAGTTTCTTCCTCAGTTCCTAGTAATAGCTGGATCAGAAGACCTGGTCTAGTCTTCTTTGCCTAATTATCTACTGGTTTTCGTTCTCCAGAATGCCTAGAAATTGTGGAAATTGGTCGTTTATTCGATATTGAAATGGTTGCGAAGAATCAGAAGCTTCTAGTTAGTTGAATGAATGTTCCAAGAAAACAACTGAGAGTGGTATATATGAAGCATTCAATCAACAAGAAAGCCTGAGATAAAGCAAGAAATAAGGACATTACATATTCAAAAAAAATACACATAGCCTACATAGTTTATTTCTGTGGACTATTAAGCAGGAACATGATAGATGAATAGAGAACTTATGAAACTGATCAGTATATAGTGGGTAGCCGACTAGCCGGGTAGGTGATCATTTGCGCGCCTAACCAATTATGGCGAATACTGTCTGTATGGTGGTGAGGAGCAGCAATATGGTAGCTGCTATAACAGACATAATGGCCCATGGAGTGTTGAAGTAGTTCCTCCTTAAGTTAGCCATCCACTTTTTACGACGCCTACCACAATGATTATTCAGACTCTGGAATATGTCCGAGTAAAAGTCTCCGACCCTGATATTTTTGTCCAACTTGCTGATTATCAGATGGATCGCTTCGTCATCTTCAAACCAATTTTCTATAACCCCACTGCGTCTCAGTATCCCAACATCCTCTGCAGATTTAACCAAATCACTCATCAGGCCTATGTAATCTGACATATATCTATGCGGACTATTTTTGCTTATCTGTTCATACGCAACAAGATTACTTAACATTACCTCAGCATTATCATCGAAATGCAATTTTGGTAGTTGCAGAACTCCATCTGCGAAACTGATATCCATTAAGTTGGTCTCTCTGGACGTTTTGAACTTAACACCTGCATCTGCTAATTCGGATGCTGTATGTTCCAGTTCGTAACTTGTGTCGTGACTTTTAGTTCGTTTGCTAGAGATGTAAGTTTCGTACACCAATCCAAGAAGATGATCGTCAACGCAATGAACAGATCCGTGGATGTGCCAGTGCTCAACATCTTGCTGGAATGGCATATTATTTTCCAGCCCTATAGCACGAAGAAGCAAATAATGCAAATCGTCTCCAGGACGCTGCAGCTTTGTCATGCCAAACAGTTGAGTTAAGACCATGAATGGTAGCTGGTTCTCCATTAACACTAAATCACATTTTATGGCGAAGTATGATTGAACAGACTGGATTACGTAATCGTTCTCATCCCTCATATCACCAAACCAGCGCTTACGTAGGTACTCAATCACAAAAACTCCATCTAGCAGCAACATTTCCACAAACTCATCGCCTTCTGGCAGTTGAATGGAGTTTGAATAACATTTCCGCGCCTTTTCTTCCAGGTTCATCAGTTCCACCACATATCTCTCTGCATTCTGTTCCTGTCTTCTTCTTAGAAGCTGGTGAAGATACCTTACTTTGTGCTGTTCCATTTCTTTAAGATGATCCTTACCACGATGAATAGGACCGATAGCCACTCTTTGCGGTTCATAAGCACTTTCATTCACCATTCGCAATCTCTTATCGACCTTAAATATTTTCGGCTTAGAGCTTGCGTCAATAGAAGGCAGACTACTTAGGATGTTGTCAATACGAACAACGAGCCTATCTTTATCTGACATCTTCGCTGCAGACTAGAAAACACGTACCACAGAACAGTTGAGAAACATATATGCATGGAACAATCAATGGATCAATGGAACAAGTGAACAACAATGAAAGAAATTAGCTACTTACGTTACGTACCCTCAAATATATGTAGCCTGTTGCTTATCGGCTTATCCTGATACAGCCCTGTCTGTACTCTGAGTCTCTGATGCTACGGCGACGGGTTGAGTAACAGACAAGATTGAAAGAAAGCTTTGAGCTGACTTTTCTTTATAGTTTGTAAGCAGGGGCGAGGCCAGGAATTATACGAGGGGGTGCACAAATAACACATGGGCCTATCTTTGATACTAAATATCTCTAGGGGGCTCAAAATAAATATTTAGGGGGTGCAAATATTAAAATTGTGTACATGGTAGTAAATTTTTTTTTTTTTAAGTGGGTGCAAGTGGGGCAGCTCACTTGTGAGTAGCCTCGCCCCTGTTTGTAAGTAGGTAATGCATCAATGTCAGTGCATCCTCAGCCAAGTTTCTTCCTCAGTTCATAGTGATAATATGTGGTCCAAGTTGCAATTGGCTCAATAATGCATGGACCATGGATGAATTAAGTAGCTACCCTACACGGGCCTAAATAATTAAATGGTGACATTGATTTTGGAAGACCACAATATCCAGACAAGAAGGACTGATGATGAACTACTGGTTTTCATTCTCCAGAATGCCTAGAAATCACGGAAATTGGACGTTGGTTCTTGAAATGGTTGCGAAAAATCAGAGGAATCTAAGTCGAACATTGTGTAATACAAACATACATAGCAATAGCATACATAGTTTATTTGTGTGGACTATTTAGCCTAGGCAGGATTGATGAATAGACTACTTTCAGAATCGAGTACAAATTGCAGCAGGCGATTGATTATATGCGCCCGTATGGAAGTATGGTGAATACTGTCTGTATGGTGGTGAGGAGAAGCAGTACGATAGCTGCTATAACCGACATGGTGGCCCATGGAGTGTTGAAGTAGTTTCTCCTTAAGCTAGCTATCCACTTGTTACGACGCCTGCCACAATAATCATTCAGACTCTGGAATATGTCGGAGTAAAAGTATACGTTCACTATAATATTCTTCCCCAACTTGTTCATCAACGCATGGACCGCTTCATCATCTTCGAGCCAATTCTCTATAACCCCACTGCGTCTCAGTATCTCAACATCCTTTGCAGATTTCACCAGCGACGTCATCAGGAATATGTAGTCTGTCACATATCTGTGCGGATATCTGGAGTTCATCTGCTCATACGCGACAAGATTACTTAATATTATCTCGGTATTATCATAAGCTTGCAATTTTGGCAATTGCAAAACTCCATCTGCAAAACTGACATTCATTAACTTGGTCTTTATCGTCGTTTTGAACTCAACGCCGGCCTCTTCCAATTCGGATGCTGTATTTTTCAGTTCTAAACATCTCGTGTTGTTGCTTTTAGTAAGTCTGCTAGAGATGTAAGCTTCATACAGCAATCCGAGAAGATGATCATCAACTCCGTGAACACCAGAGTTACGGAGTGTGTAGTGATCAACATCTTCCTGGAATGGCATAGTTGAATCCGACTCTATCGTATGAAGTAGCAAGTAATGCAAATCCTCTTCAGGATATCGCCTTGTCATGTTAAACAGCTGATGTAAGACCAATAAAGGCAGCTGGTTCTCCATCAAGACTAAATCACATTTTATTGCGACAATTGCTTGAGTAGAGTGGAACAAGTAATCATTCGCGTCCCTCAGATCACGAAACCAGAACTTACGCAGGAACTCAATCGCGAAAACTCCATCGAGAAGCAGCATTTCCACGAACTCATCTCCTTCTGGCAGTCTAATGGAGTTTGAATAACATTTACGCGCTCGTTCTTCCAAGTCCATCAGCTCCACCACATATCTCTCCGGACTTTGTTCCCCATTTCGTTGCAACAGCTGGTGAAGATACCTTAGTTTGTGCTGCTCCATGTCTTGAAGATGATCCTTGCCACGGTGAACAGGACCGATGGACACTATCTGCGGATCATAAGCAACTTCGTTCACCCTGCGCAAACGCTGGTCGACCTTGAATATTTTCGGCTTTGAGCTTGCTTCACCAGAGGGCTGGGTACTTAACTTTTCCTGGATCCGAACAAGCAGCCTATCTCTCTTTGACATCTTGGATGCAAGTTACAGTAAACATGTTACAGGACATAACAGTTGAGAAACATGGAACATGATCAACCAGGGCAGAGTCAGCAGTTGTACATTCCCATTTTTGCAATCTTTCATTATTTCCGATTAATTTGTAATCAAATCGACCTTAAAAAATCAACAAAAATGAAAGTGTATCTCTCGAATTTTAAATTCATCTAAAATTCATCATATTAGTTAAAGAGCATGTCTACTTATATTTTTGGTCTTAAAATTTTATCGTATTTGTTATTGATTCTTAACCGATATGGAACGTGGACTATTAAGAAAAAGAAAACAATAAAATAAAGAACCTTTAGTACTTAAGGGACATGTATACATACCAGTTTGAAGTACTTTTCCTCCCTTAATTTCCCAGCTCGTTACAATAACAAGAATATGATCTTGAAATAGTATGTAATTGTCACATTGCTCGTTGGTTTATATGCAACCAATAAAGAATCGGAACAGTTCATATTTAGGGCAAGTTACTAAATAAAGTAAGGTACTATACCATGCTAGCTTCTTTTTCAGTTTTGCCTTTTATCCATATCAAGTAAAGAATTATGTCCCTTTTATGTATCTCTTCGGTTCAGTTATATTCTACTTCTATATTTCTATTCTGTTGAATTATGTTTAGGCAAAGAGAACCGAATCTAAATCGACCGTTATGTTAGTTCAGTCGCAATATTTTATCGTTTGAAAGTTGAAACATGTCGACCATTATTTTAATAATGGCACCAAAGAATATCCAAATAAAATGTCACTGTTTCTAGTACAACACGAACATTTATTAGGACTGCTAGGCTACTAGTACATCAATAATGTGAACAACTAATGCAAAAATTCAACTATGATTGATTTTGAATTTATTTATTTGGACTTATTAGTATGTCAAAAATCTTAGTACCATAGTCCATGTTTGTTCTTGGAGTTGCCTCGATCACAATTATCATAAACTTCCTACCAAATTCATTGCTTTCCCATCTAATACTAGAACAATTTCTTGTATTTTTCTAGTGTCTCATGTTCATTTCTACATGAATTGGTGTATTATTTGTAAATATATAAATTTATAACCGAACAGAAATATATAGTCGTATATCCAAACGAATCTCATATATGTAGACCGTTTCAAAATTTAAACTAATTTAATTGAGCAAAACGTCAAATTACCCAATTAAGAATGAGCTACCCGTATCAATTTGAACTAAACAAATAAAACACAGTACATGTAATGACTATTATACACGAATGGAATTTGCCCGTATTTACATAATCCACCATTATTCTGAAAAATACACAATGCATGACTCTCTATTCATTTGTTTTAATCTTTATTATGGAGAATAACTTGTGTTAAATGGTTCAACAATAAATAACAAGTAGTATGAATAGCGACTAAGAAAAGTGCTATTGTCGTTAGTACCAAAATCGGTGAATTAATTAATTTAAGTCTCTACGCACCATACAAAATGACTCCTACATCGTACGCTTTCTTTGGTTCCTCCGACAACAAATAAAATTATTATAAAAGTCCACAAAATCCCCATGTTTCATATCTCACAAGTCACACCCACAAATTATTATAAATACTACTCCTAATGAAAATTATTTTATGAAATGTTTTTCTTGATATCCTCAAACTCAATGGATTTCAAGAAAACATTTCTTGTTCTCATCACAACTCTGCTTCTATTGGAACTTAGCAAGGCCTGCTCCAATGGAACTTGTCAGGTATGTACAAATCTTATTATACTCTCTCTTATCCTTGTAACTCGGATTTGGTGCAGTTTAGATAATTCAGTTTCGGGTTGTCATGTTTTTCATATGTTCAGTTAGGTGATGCTTGTTCGACGGATTCAGATTGTGCGACCGGGATGTATTGCTCCTCCTGTGCAGCGGCTTTCGAAGGACAACAGTGTGTGAGAACAACAGCCACTCCACAATTCAGTATAGTGGTCTCTACCTCTCTGCAAGTTTGTATGTTCTTGATTGTTTAATTTCTTGTTTTCATTGGTTAAAAGATTTTCTTTTTTCTTTATGAAAATTATTTATTTAGTTAATATTATATGTGAATTGAACTTTTTGGGAAAAGAAAATGAAATTTACAATAAAGTTTTATTGACATTGTGAGCACTGAGCATCATTTGTAAATTAGTCAATTTATCCTTTTCTTTTTCTTCTTATTTTCCCACTTGTGAAATTTATTTTCAAGAAAATGATGTGTGAATGAATATGCAAGTGACAAGAGTTTTATGAGAAATTGAGAATATGTTCTTGTGGCTTGTGAGTTGCGACACTTTATAAATACTATAACGGGACACTTGAAAACGTGTGGTGTTTAAATTGGTGTGCAACATTGAAGCAGTGATTTTTGTTATGTGTTACGAAGAAATTTATTCGCGTTAACTCTGTAACTTTATCTACACATGGCAACAGAACAGTTCTCTACCTTTCAACAAGTATGCATTCTTGACTACACACAATGCTTTTGCAATTGAAGATGGCAAACCAAGGCTTACCTTCACCAATCAAGAAGACAGCATTACTCAACAGCTAAATGTACAGTATTTTCTTCAATCTTGAAATTTATTTTTATGAATTTCTTTCTCTTAGTTCTTACAATGTGATGCTTTATAGAACGGAGTTCGCGGGCTGATGCTCGACACGTATGACTTCGAAGATGACATTTGGTTGTGCCACTCTTTCGGAGGAGAATGTCACGATTCCACCAAATTCGTGAGTTTTTCTTTCTGACCCCCTCACAAAATTATTTCATGCGTTCCCTGCATATTGGGCGGTTATTGTTCATTCTTATCATGAGTCCATGACATATTCCTTCAATTTGTCAATTGGACAAAATGGTAACAACAAACAAATCATTTGATGTCATGTAACCATATGCTATTTTAGGAACCGGCTATCGACACATTGAGGGAAATCGAAGCATTTTTGTCTGCGAATCCAACAGAAATTGTCACAATAATCCTGGAAGACTACGTTCACACACAAAATGGGTTGACGAAGATTTTCACAGATGCAGGATTGATGAAGTACTGGTTTCCATTGTCTTCAATGCCTCAAGGCGGGCAAGATTGGCCGTTGGTTAGTGACATGATCTCGAAAAACCAAAGGCTACTAGTTTTCACTTCCATCAAGTCCAAGGAAGCTAGTGAAGGGATTGCGTATCAGTGGAATTACATGGTCGAAAATCAATGTAAGTATCGGTTATCAACCAACCATGCAGTTTGACTAATAATTAGGCCATCTCGAGCAGTCTAATAGAACTCGATCACTTTGAGTTCGAAAAGTCATCGTATATCATATATGTCATTACATTTTTGTTAGATGGAGATGATGGAATGAAGGCAGGGGAATGTTTCAACAGGGGAGAGTCTTCACCTTTAAATGACACTAGCAAGTCATTAGTTTTGGTAAACTATTTTAGGTCTGTTCCGCTCAAGCCCATGGCCTGTATACAGAACTCCAATGACCTAGCCGATATGATTCAGACATGCCACACGGCTGCCGGTAACCGGTGGGCCAATTTTGTGGCTGCCGATTTTTATAAGGTCATACATAATTTCATACTTTTATAAGCTAGTTTTTTAAAAACAGAGTAAATAGCTCTGTTTTTATAAAACAGAGCAATAGCTCTGTTTTTATAAAACAGAGCAAATAGTTCTGTTTTCTAAAACAGAGTAAATAGCTTCTGTTTTCTTATTATCTTCTTGAATTTTTCTGAAAATGGTGCAGAGGAGTGAAGGAGGGGGCACATTTCAAGCAACGGATACGTTAAACGGGGAGCTCTTATGTGGTTGCAACGACGTACATTCTTGCGTTGTAAGTTGAAGTTCTATTCTTTCACTAGTCAGATTATTAGTCTACTTTTAAAACGACCATATAAGGTCAACAAAAGTCAAATGGAAAGTTATTAGCCGGATATAGCAAGAAGTCGAATAGTCGTATTATAACATGTTGCTTTAACTTACTGTTCTGTTGGAAGATTTCAAAGGCATGGATCTGAATGAAAATTGATGAATTTTGCAGCCAGGTTCAACAAACTGCACTTCAAGATAACTTCAAAGGATGAGGAGAAAGATTTTTCAAGTGCTTGGCTGGCATTATCTATTATCACAGAACAACCCAAAAGAATTTTTTTTGGAATTATATTGTTCTTGAATCTTGACCAAAGTGTTTATGAATGTTATTAGTCCTTCAAGAAAAATAGAACGATATTGCATGTACTTCAAACATGGAAATGAACACAAACATTAGCTATATACTTGTGTATACTAATAGCAATCTGAAATTCTTTCATTAGTCTTCACTTCCGTAGTCGAGTGGCGGATCGAGAAAAAAAATTCAATTAGGACTAACTAATTACAAATATTTCAAAATACTACAAAGAAAGTTATCAAAAATTATGGGCTAATATAAAAGTAATCGAATTTTATATCACGGGGTGGATGAAACCCAACGTAAGCCAGCAAAAGGGCTTGGTCCGTGCCTCTTGGTCGGCAGCTCTATGTGTCTCTATAAACCCTAAACCCTAAATTTAATTAAGCCCTTTAAAAGCCTCTATAAGGAGTGCTCTTACGAGTATATTACTGGTACTTGAGCCTCGTTCCAATCCTTGAGAACCCTAATCGTGATACACCATCCAAACTCCGCGCAGAAAATAGTTCTCGATCGTCATCATCGATTCATCTCATCACTCGTTAATTTCTTCTGGTAATTAATTAGTCTCATTTTGATTAAGTACGTACTGAACCTGTTTTTCCGTTCGTTCTAACTTCGAACTTACAACCATTCTATGCCGTTAATTAATTCATTCCCCTTTATATTTGTTGTTATATGTTTTTCACTAATTCCTTAGTTTCAATTCTGGAAGTAATTTTTCTTTACATGATGATGGCTCATTGCCTTGATATTAGAGAGGTGATCCATGAATTAAATTCAAATTTGATTAATTTAAATTTTACTTCATACTAGTCAACTTAAATTTATTCAGTTCAATTCAAAGTTTTATTCTCCGTTAATTTCTCTTATTCATTAAGAAACTCATATATTTACCAGGTCATCGTAACTTGAAGAATAAAGTTGGTATCAATAAAATTTACGGACTAAGTCTTATGAAAATCAGTCTTTCCTAAACATTAGAAAAATCAACATTTTAATTAGTATAAACTAGAAAATTGTATTTAACACTTTGGTGGAAAAAACTTGATTTTCTTAATGTTATAGGAAAATCAACTTTTTCTGAGACTTTAGCAAATTTACATTATTTATGTTGTTCGATTTCTATTTATATTATTATTCTAGATCTCAAAACTCTCGAAGAACCAATGTCTTAGACGTTCAACTATAGAAAGTGGGAATTTTATGCCCTTAATTTATAAACGATTTGTGTATGTTAATTTAAAACTCTGATCAGTTTTAGTTAATTGTTATTTTATGGCTTGTTTTTAGACTCCTGAGTCGTTACAACTTCGAAATGATGTATAGTTGACCATTTGATTAAATGTTTCAGTCTGCTCCAAAGACGCAAAGGTTAACCAAGGCTACAATCGGGGGAAGCGACGAGAAGGATGGCAATGATCCCAAAATGTGGAGAAAACGAGGTGTCAAGGGATCGAGAACAAAAACAAACTACACATTTTGATGGAGTTAAAAGAGTTCTGCTCAACGTTCTCTATTCGAACGGAGCAACCTTTTACAGGGAGTTGAACTATCCTATCCAAAACTTTCCAACTGCCTTGGAGTTTGTAAGAGGGACGCTTGAACATTTGGGAATTCCGATACAAGTGAATGCACTCCCACTTCCCCACCCTCCGAGGATAATAAGGGAGTATTTGGATCGGTTTTATAGGTACATACCACCTCCTTATGAAGTGCTTGATCTGGATGCACAACCTGCCAACCGTCAAACAGGTATACATGAATTACCACATTGTTACCGTTAAAAAAAAACATTAGTAAGCAAATATCAATAACTCTTTCTTTTTTTTTTTTTTAACCGGCAAAATATCAATAACTCTTTCTTTCACACAGCTTTATTGAA
Source organism: Plantago lanceolata (assembly GCA_028659135.1). NCBI lineage: Eukaryota > Viridiplantae > Streptophyta > Magnoliopsida > Lamiales > Plantaginaceae > Plantago > Plantago lanceolata. Next base: position 14,324 of record JAQRGC011796751.1, read on the forward strand.
CCGTCCCCTAGCCCATGCGGTGGAGGATTTCCGCAGTGTTATTTTCTTTGCTACTGTCGATAATGGTGAAAGTAGGGAGAACATTGTTTTGATCCCATCCCAGGGGAAGTATGAATCCTTTGTCCGAGGCGTTGAGGAGATTTGGGTGATAGTATACTAGCCATTTTGTGGCCGAGTCTTGTTTCATGCATCGCCTTTCTCGAACTAGTGTTTTCTTTTCTCAGTGTTGTTCTTTAAACTTTTTTCTGTGTTGCTACTGTCGTTGAGAGTTGAGACAATTGCTTTCTTTTTTGTTTTAATTGATGTATATTGTGTTAACCATATAAACTAATATCTTGGTTGACGGTCTATTAGATGAACCAAAAATAGACGAACAATATATAAAGGTTATCGATGAGAAACATTGGAGGTTTACTTTAGAATATAAGTGCTTTTTCATAAAAACAATAGGTGTTCTACGGTTCTACCTAAGAATATCGTAACTATCGGTCTTCTTATCAGTTCGTTTTGACAAACAAACAGACACTAAGTACCAATTTTCACGGTTATGCTGGGTTTTCTCAGTATCGGACCGTAAAGACACCGATTCCTGGTTGAACCGTTTTAAGAAAACAATTTTGGCTGAATCGGTCTTCTCTTTCGTTCAAACCTAAGCCACCTACACCATTTCAGTTTCTTCTTAATTCTTCATAATCCGCGGATTGTTTCAGGCTCCACATTTTGATCTGTGTCTGACAGAGTGAGTGAGAGAGAGAGAGAGAGAGAGAGAGAGTCCAGTGGATTGTTTTATCGTTTTAGGTAATGTATTTCTCCCTCCTTCGATTTCTTGAGTTTTTACTTTCGCCATTTCTGTTTCTGGATTATGATTGAAGCTAATGGGTTGATTTAGCTACAGTTTTGATCATAAAGTGTTTGCCACATGGTTATTTTCACTGATAACTCGAGTAGAATTAGGTTTGGAGGTGAATTTTTGTTGATTTGGGGAAAATCAGTGCTGTAAATGATTATGAGCTATTGAGCTCCACCTATTGGTGTTAATGGTGTAGTAATGTAGTATTGTGAAGTTTCTAAAATATTAATCGGTTTAGGCGATTCGGAGTATATTATAGACTACATAGATTTCGTATTGTACATTTTGTGGTTTTAAATTGCTATGTTCTTATTGTCGATTTGTTGCAGGGCTGTGTTCCTTTTGTTTATGTTCTTATGCGGTTCGGGTTGTATAGAATGAAGTTGCATCATCATTCTGCTCCGTCTTTGGCTCCAGTTCAACTTCCTTCACCACGGTAAAACTTAAAAGCATTGTTGTTTTGAGAAAGTATTGCTCTCTGGAGTCTGGTCCTTCTCTATTGGAAGGATTGACGTTTGTGTTGTGTTCTCGTGCTGTTTTAGGGAGACTCATTTGTGGTACGTAAAACCTAGTGAAGTGATGGGTGAATCTTTGTTGAGGGAGTATTTGGATATTCTATCTCCGTGTGAGAAGGAGAATGTGTCCCAAATGCGTGGAGAGGAGCTGAGAAAGAGTGCTTTGCTTGCTCGAGCCTTGGTTCGTACAACCATTGCAAGATGTATGTAATCATTCCTCGTACTCCTTTTACGTCTGATGCATGTGCCATTATGGCATCATCATATACACATTGGAAATTACTGTCTACTATGCTTTACGTGCTTTTCTATTATAACTTTAAGTAACTTTCATATGGAAAGCATGATTTTTTACATGAACTTCTGTTTTGACAATGTTGGAACAATATCCCTGATGAACCTGTACAGTTCGTTTTTGAGTTGTAGAGATGAAATGTTTACATTATAAGGAATTAGTGCTCTTGAAAAGGTCAGCCCGAAATGACTAGATATTGTGTATGCCATCTTTTTTACACGTCCCATATTACTAAGCTCCTGCTTCATAATTTGGATTTCTGTTAATTAAAGAAGGAAGGAAAAGCATGCTAACAACAGTAATGGTTCTGATTTACAGAGTGCCAATAATTGTAGAAATTGGAAATGTAAGAAAAAATGCAGTAGTATTTTGGAATGTAAACTACTCTTCAATATGTATCTTAGATGTTGATTATACTCTAACTCTAATTCTATAGATCCTTACGCAAGAAGGGAAGTATTAGGCATGCATATGCAATCATCAACGTGTGCTATTACAAGACTTTTTTGTGAAGTCATCCATCTATATCCCAAATTCCTGATCCTTTATGAGTATATAATTTGTACAGGTTATTGCATTTTTAACTTTCTCTTGAAGTGCACTGGATTTGTCCCTTATAGATTGTTTATCGGAAAAGGGGACACAGTTTTTTCTTGTGCTGTTTCATGACGATAAAGTAAATAAAAAGGAAAAGCAAAAATAAAAAATTGTATTGCTTCATATGCAGTTTGTACATGATGTCAGAATGTTTTGTTTGGTGGATGATAGAAGTGAAACAATTTATGTAATCCTTGTACATGAAATGAAAGTTGGAGCTCATTATAATGCTTTTTGGTAGATCAGATAAACTCGCGGGTTAGTCCCAGGTCATTGAAGTTCCAAAAGAACATTCACGGGAAGCCTAGGGTGAGACTTATTTCTGAATTTGAGTCACTGGAGATGCTAGTACAAAGTACAAACACCATATTCCTTTCTTCTTTCAAATAGTTATGTGCTGTAATTGCAGGTGGAGTGGCCATTAGATATTGATTGGGATCCACCTCCGTTGCATTTCAATATTTCACACACTTCTTCTTTGGTAGCCTGTGGAGTGACCATTAATTCTCAGGTTAGCAATTCGGTCATACTTCTTTGAGATTTGCTCCATCCTATATATTGCTTGAATGAAATTCTCCAGTTTCCCTAACCTGCTACTATTGTCACCTTTCTGGTTGATGCAAGATAGATTGGCATTGATGTCGAAGATAAACACCGGATTATCAAACACGACATCTTGGCTTTTGCTCGGCGGTATTTCACCCAACATGAATTGCAGACCTTGGCTTCTATTTCAGATCAACAAGTGCGGCAGCAGGAGTTTATCAAGTTATGGACATTGAAGGTAATTATGGAAATCAGAAGTTGTAATTTATGAATATCATGTCAGATTTTATTTTCAATCGTAGTAGTGATTTGGAATGTTAGCATCATAGTTTTGTACATTACATATTCTGTAAATTCCTATATCCGGCTTAAGTTCATCATTGTCACTGAGACAGCTCTGCTAATATGAAATTTTGAGCACTGTTTGGTGATTATAGATCTTTGACATTCTAAAACCTTCTATTTTGTATAATCACCCCCCATTTCATAAATCTCTGCCACATTGATCTATAGTATTCCGCTTTTATCAAAAATTTTCATCAATCACCTCCAATGCAATTCCATAGCCGTTCATTATCAAATAGCAAGTGTATCTATTTAGTTTACTTTCACTTATTGCGATAATTTGAAATTGAAAGTTTTCCTACAATCCCTCTCCATGCCATGCTTTATAATTAAGTTTTATTATCTTTTTTTCCAGGAGGCATATGTTAAAGCATTAGGGAAAGGTTTTTCTGGTGCACCTTTCAGTACATTCAATATCTGTTTAAACAGTGGGAGTGGCCGTAACACAGTGGAGTATCCACTTTCTGAGTCATCCACGGTAAGCACATCCTGGACTCTATCTGTGATTTTATTCTATAGGTGTGTCAATGAGTCAATCCGAAAGGTTGAAGTTGGTGTTTAAAATTTTGTCAAATGATAAGTGTATTGTTAGCAGACTGATCTTGTTGGGTTATGAACTAGTGAGTAGCATCTGATTTCTGAAGAATGATTGGACTCATGTATTGGCTAACACTCGTTTCATGGAGAAAATTTAGCATGTTGCTGTTACCTGGCCTATTTACTCATGAGTAGTAGTTTTAGTTTTTACTTTTTACCTCAATTTGTTTTTTTTTTTTTTTTTTGACATGAATGAGCACTTTGTTCTACTAAGAGCACTTTGCCCTACTCAAAAAAATGACATCCAATTTGCAGGCCATTTTGTTGCACTTAAAATTCCGTCCTGCAATATGATGCTAGTGTGGCCTATACATATTTGTATTATGTGTTAGTGGATTAATGCGAGTGATAATTGAGTGTGTGATGGTTGGGAATTTGCTTACATCGTCGATGTTGATATGATGAGAATAGAACACTATGATATGTAATTCTGTAAATTCCTATGAAAAATGTTTCACCCATCTGCTAATTAAGAAATTTGTAGCCACTAGCAACTGCTATAATTTCTATGAAAGATGCCTCACCCATCTGCTAGTTATGAAATTTGTTTGGATTCATTGTTTCATTCGGTAACAATTTGTTATCATTCTCAGGCACCCGAAATAACAGTGGAGCCTGTTGATGGCTCCAGTGACCTAACGAGTAATTGGCAGTTTTCGCTCCTAGAGTTGGCTGGTTCACACTATGCAGCCATTTGCACTGAGAATATTTTCAGCATTGAAGGTATGACCAAAACATGATGTGTCTTAAAGAAAGTCAATTAAGATCATTTACAAGGTAATAAGTAAACATGTTTGCAGGTGGAAGCGATGCTCCTACGAAGCTTAAAGTGTGGAATACAATCCCGCTTGTAGAAGACATATTCGTCTCTGGAACAGATGCTGTGAAAGTAATTGGTGGTTTGACATAGTCTGAATTTGTGAAAAACATCAACAGGTCAATTGTAGCCCTTATGACCTCCCTTCATTGTTCACGAGGGACCACGATCTGATGCAGCTCTGCGTACATGGACCAACTGTACTGCGTAAGTCCGAAACTTCCCTCGTGTATTCTTTCGATTCAGGCATTCAGCTCAGAGTTGCTATCATAAAAATGTGAAGTGATAAACCATGCATTCATGGATGGTTCTTATCTTGTTATACATGGACAAAACTGTTTAGGCGGTAAGGATATGTTCTCTTTGTTTTAAAACTCATTAATTTCAGTTCAGTTTAAGTATGCTTAGTTATATTTTACACTACAGTTAAATTCAGTTCGTATCTTTCAGTTAAGATCAGTCCAGTTATGTTCAGACGTTGGATTACTTGCATCTAAAGATGCTAATGTGAATCGTATGTGAGGAGTATATGAATTGGAGAAGGACATATGAGTACTAGATATTAAATTTGGTCCCGGCTTATCTCGATATTATGAAAATTTGTCAGATGATGAGGATCCTAAAGATGAGACAAATAAATGTTCTTGTGTAAGGGAGCTTTCGAAGTGCTTCAATAAAGATACCCCAAGTTTCCAGGACAAACCCAAGCATGAAGAACTTGCTCCATTATCCCTTTACGACTACTCGTCTCGTCTCGTTATAAGTCAAGTTTGACTTCTTATTCGATAAGGTTGTCGGTTCGAGTCTAAACTTATTCATGGACTCATGGTGATTTAAGCTGGGGCTCATTTTGTTAACGAGTCGAGTTGAACTTAGACCTGTTGGAATACTGTTCTGGCAGGAGTGAGTGGAGGTGGGTAAGGGGTCAATAGTGAGTTTGTTGAGAAGAAAGAAAAGGGAAGGACTATTATGATGAAAATTAGTACATAGGATTACTTCAATCTTGGACATCACATGCTTAATTAGTACTAGTATTAGTACCATCTCTGACAAATATTTAGATTGATGCGAGGGGTAGTACAAGATTTGGAGACAAAATAAATTTATGCAAAATACTATAGTGAGATTGAGACATTGGCCAAAACCCAACCCCAAGTTTTAAACTTGACCAAGTTCTTGGCATAGTGTTAGTTTCGAAATTTCTTGGAATGAGTACTTGTAGTATACACTATCTTGATCTTTCAGATAAGTATCTGCCGAGCAAAACCCATGCATAAAATTTTAAAGCGTGGAAAACTAGCTTAGTTCCAGATACAATGTTACACGTTCAACCATTTATAATGTATAGTAGTAGTACTATAGATTCCATTTGCAACTAGCAAGAGTATTCTTATCATTTTTAATCAACTGAGTCATTTTTATTGTCGATAAATTACCGATCTAAATGACATTTCACTGCACTTCATTTTTAATCGGCTGAGACAAAAGACTATAGGTATAGTAGATTAAGGACCAGCAATTTATTTATGATACTAGTAGTATGTGGGTTGTGACAGTGGGTACGTGACTAATTAATGCTACTAGCGCCATCTTTGTGGACTCACTACTGACTTTTAAAACGCGCAATTTGATTTTGGGCCTAGCTTAATTTGGTTCATTTATTTCTAAATTTAATGAATTGATCTGAAAATAGGGAGCAGGAATTGCTGCTCCTTCGCATTGGGACTGTATATTTACGGGCCTTCCTGCCTTTATTATGAATAGTAATATTAATATTTATTCTATTTTATTTATTTTTGCTCAGATTCTATCTCCCATGAATTTGATGAGATTTATCCTAGCACCACCTTGCATTATCTCAATACAGATAAGGTATCACATATCTCTTGGTAATATCATAATAATTCAAACTAGATATACATATATACTCTATACTCTATAAAAGAGTAGATAAGAAAAGAAAAAAGAATACTTCCTCCGTCCAGTTGCAAGATTCCCATTTAATTCTGTTGACTTTTTCAAGATTCAGTTTGACGTCATATCATTTTCAAATCATATTGAAAAAATAATTAACGAAGTTATATCATCAAAGTACAATAGTTGAACTATCATAATATAATTTCATTAATTATTTTTTCAAAACGATTTAGAAATGATACGAGGTCAAACCGGACCTCAAAAAGGTCAATAAAATTAGGGTCATTTACATCTTAAACCCATCTTATTCAATTTTATTACAGATTATACTTCCCCTATTAGATGTTTTAATTACATCTACTTCCACGAATTTGACTTTTCGCGAATTAATTTGTGGAAGTTACTTTTTTGCCCCTGGTCAATTATCAGATTTTTGATTTGACCAAACACTTCAAATTTATTTAATTATACATTAGTCCCTAAACTTATCCACATTACATAATTGACCCAAAAATAATTCAAAATTTACCACATAAGTTTTTTAAATTACACATTTTACTCAAACTCTAATAATATAGTTTTTTCCTTTTTCTAAATTCATAAAAAAAAAAAAACTGATTTCAGCTCCGATCGGAGTTGTTAAAGCTCCGATCTGGAGCTGTCAAACAGCTCCAATCGGAGCTAAATTCCGGCCACCGGAAAAGTAATTTTCCGGTGGCCG
>JAQRGC011796804.1:0-19441 GCA_028659135.1 Plantago lanceolata
AGAATTAGAGATGTAGAAGAAGAGGAAGAAGAAGAAAGAAAGAAAAAGAAAAAAGAAATTAATTTTAGACCCTAAGGCCATGTTTGGCAAAAACAAAAAACATATGTTCAAATAAATTGGTCAACAAAATCTGAGTATTTGGGAGTTTTTATAATTGATTTGTGAAGAGAGGTGTAATTGTGATTAGGCGCAGCAGTATGGGGTGTGAATGTAATAAACCCTAAATTATGACCATACATTTGCAAGTGCTGTTTCGAAAACTGCTTATAGATTTTTTTGATGCAAATATACTTGTAGATTCGATGATGAAGATGTGCATAACAATGCCAAATCAGAGGAAGTTCCAGCTGAGAAAGGCAAAGAAATTACTATGCCAATGCATTCTGATACAAGTTCTGTTCTTGGCAACATGTTCTGCAAACTTCCCCGTGACATACAGAGGTTGGTGGCAGAATCTCTTCATAGTGCAGTGGACTATTCAAATTTTCGTCTAGTATGTCGAGAGTGGAGAGAAATAGCACGCCCTATCTGTTGGAAACCTGATTCGGCGTCCATTGAGTGCCCTTGGTTACTATCTTTTAATGAAAATGATGCTTGCACGTCATTAATTGATCCCAGTCGTAACATGACATATTACAACTGCAACCCGGAATTGTCATGCTGCGAAATTCGCTACTCCAATGATGGATGGCTTCTTGTTACTAAAGGCAAAAGCACAATATTTTTCTTTGAGCCATTTAGTAGAACCAAGATTAGCCTTCCTGATATTCCCAGGGGTAATAATGCACTTGATTTCATGTCTTTTTCTTCTTCACCAACATCTCGCAACTGGGTCATCATTGCAATTTCATGCTTGTGGAGTGACATTTGTGTAGTGTATCTGAGGTCAGTTGATGAGGAGTGGAGCGTATGTAACCATGACACTGAAAAGACGTTCCTCTTCTCTGCCTGCAATCCTGTGTTTCATGGCGACAAGTTCTATTATTTAGGCCAGGATGGAAGTTTGGCTACCTTCTGGTGGGAGGAGCATTTAATCAGGATCAGTACTTTGACTATTGGTGGAACATTTGAGTTTCTTCTGGATAAGCAGACGCGGCGGTACTTGGTTTCTTGCCAAAATGACCTATACTTAGTTGTTATGGGACCTCTGGGACATTTTGTGAGAATGTATGTCATGAATGTTGCTTCTCTGAGATGGGAAGAAGTGAAAACTTTGGAGAATTATTCGATATTCCTTAGTGAAACATCATCCTTTGCTGTGCGTATTACAGATTCGCAGAGAGAAGAGCCAAGTACAATCAACTTCCCGTTGTTTGTTGGGAATCATCATCTCTTTTACAAGTTGGATGCTTCAGAATTCAGATGTTATCACAGCGATTTTTGTAGCAGGGAAATTCATGTGAGGAACGAGTTGCCATGTAGCACTTGGATTGAGCCAAAAGTTATGAAAGTCACTAAGTAGTAAACTAGTAGTAGTAATTCCACATCTCATGGATATTTTCTCATTCCCATATTATCACAGTAACAGAGCTGTTGGAAGTCGAATCAATGAGAATTGTTTTCTTAAGATGAAAAAGAAAGTATAAAATGCAATATTGTGGAAATGTAAGGTGCTCAAATGCAATATATTTCAAATAATGGATCCCTAATTCCCAATTTTGTTGTGCCCTAATTAAAATTTTCTGGCCAAATTGCGTTAGAAATGACAAGGACACTTTTCTTTAGTGGAAAAAGCTCTTCAAAACGAAAGCAGGTATTGTTGGGTTCAATTCATGTAAATTGGTTGCTTTGTTCTTTACGTTGAAAATGGTGATGCCTTCAATATGTTGTTTCTTTAGTTGACTACTAGTAGTAGCAGTGAATTTCTTTTTCCATGGCAAATTTTTGTTATCTCCTTCACAAATTCCCATTTCATAGTTTCGAATATTGTAACGCATCGTAGTCATTGCTATTTTCCTTGATTGTTATGCAAATGTGTGCTCTATGTTTGTCTGTCTGATGGAGAACTAGGAACTAGGCTAAGCTTGACATGACGTTTCGTTGCGCGTGGCTCGATGATTATTTGAATAATGAGTACGATTTTTATCAGCGATTGAGCTTCTTTAGGTAGAAAGGTAGGGGTAATCAGGAATTGAATTGCCTACAACCGGCAATGGTCTCTCCTGCATTAGAATTTTAGAGCTGTCTGTGAGTTGACTATGAATGTGTATGTGTTCTTAAATCTTAATTTACTTCCCTATGTGGAATTACATCGGAAGTTTCATAAAACCATGTCTGGACTGAATGCTTGTAATGGACGTATGCAGGTCTAGGTAATTGCATGTTGTTTCTTCTTGTGCAAGATTGTAATGTGAGTTGCTGTGTTATATATGTTGCTGGTTGTTTAAAAGAGTCGTGCCAGCTGGGAACCTCCTGTATGTAAAAAAGAAAAACAGCTCAGCTCTACAAACTAGGGGATAACTATTGTGCTTACCGTCTTACATGTATATCTTGTCTTGTAATGTTGTGAAACCAGCTTCCGTCCATGTGTTGTTGTAACTGCAATATTGTGTATTCCCGGAGTCGGTTGGGAAAGTGGCAGCATAAAATGATGTAGGATTTGCAGACGGTTGGGAAAGTGGCAGCATAAAATGATGTAGGATTTGCAGATTTCCTTTCTGCAAAAGCCGAAGGAACATTATTAGGTAACATAAGAAAAGATAAACTTAGTATTTTGAAAAAGAAAAATCCATGCTTAAGTACTTCTTTCTAAGTCATAAGTAATGTTGTAGTAGCTTCTGATCGTTGTACTTACAGATGAAGGGTTGTTGAACTTTTCTGTGATAGTCATAGCCATTTTGAATATACAGTCCATTTCTGGTACGTTCTTATCATCACTGCACTTTACTTTCACCATGCCTATTCATCAAACGCCTAATGGTAACAGGTGCACGATCAGTATTGCCTCCCAAGCACCTATCCCGCAAATTCCTCATAGTAGTTGGCAGATTAAGCAAGTAAGATGGAGAATGATATTTCCTTACTTGTTAGCATCTTACAACAAATGTTCAACCACCAGGATATGTAAACTAGTTAAATAACCATAACTGTCTAGCTTGTTACACACTACGACGCTTAAGAGGCTATGATACTGATACCTCCGATTAATAGTAGCATACATGACTACATGAGTAATTCGATCAAAAGGCTAGGTTGATCTCCTTGCATTATTCACAGTTTCTTTCTTCAATTCAGCTCAAGTACTTATTTTACAAACAATACATATGTATAACAGTTCCATAAGGCAATCATGCATGCAGTGATCAGATCAGAAGGCTAGGTTTATCTCCTTGCATTATTTCTGGTTTTCTTCAATTCAGCTCTGATTTTCTTCAGACGTGCTGCTGCGGTTTTCATATAAATCCTTTCCTCATGTAACTCTTTCAGACACGGTAAAGACACTTGAATGATTGACACGATTATGTCTTCAATGGGTTGCAGATTTCTATTTATTGGGGCAGAGCTGCCTTCTCGGGAAGAAATGATGTCAGCAAACAAATGGGAATCGAGGACCTCTACCAGTGCATCAGGGAATACTTGATACACCTATTGATACAAGCTCAAGCCTTCTTTGAACACATCATCTGTTGGCCTCTTCCATGTGAATGTTTCAAGCAACAAAATCCTGAAACTGTAAACATCACCCATCTTCGATACATGTCCATTTGAACCATATTCTGTTTGCAAAATACTCTCACAGTTAGAAGAAGCTAATGGTTAGTGTCAACTGTCAATTTGCATATATGATAGCTAGATAGATTCTCACCGATTAAATGATATAGGATTTTTTTTTAATTTTCATTTCCACCACAAATAAAGGAATACTGAGCTTAGCCATTCAACTATTAAGTAATAATTCTACAGCAAAAATCATAAATAGTTGTGCAATTTCAGTGTATGTTATGAGGTTCTAGTATGAGCTTGGATTTGAAGGCCATCAAAGAGTTCTGGTTTTTGCTTTTCGGTTATGCTTCTTGTCTAACACTTGTAAACAATGGCAGTGCCGATTATGCATCTTTAATGGCCATCAAATCCAAATTCATACTACAAACCGACAACATACTCTCCACCAACTGCACCTCAAACACCAACTACTATACTTGGTTTGGTGTTCCATGCTTCAATCACAAAGTCACAAACCTTGTTCTCTTTGGACTGACACTTCGGGGCCAACTGTCTCCGGAACTCGCCAATTTGGCTCACCTTGAGGTGTTTGATTTCAGCACAAATGAATTGGGAGGAATTCTGCCATGCGAATTTGGATCCCTTCAACGATTAAGGATTATCATATTAGCAAATAATTCTCTCATGGGTACCATTCCTGCGAATCTTAGCAGGTGCAGGAAGCTGGAGACACTTAATTTGACATATAACTTCTTCGCAGGATCCATACATGGGGGAGCATGGCTACTTGACCAATCTTCAATTTCTGGATATTTCTAGCAACAATCTTAAAGGTAATATTTCAGCTTCATTTGGTAACTTTTCAAGCTTAGAATACTTCTATCTCCACGAGAATGACTTAGATGGTGCCTTTCTAGTAGAGCTCGAAAAGCTAACTAGACTCTTAGATTTCAGAATCTATGGAAATAATCTGGTTCAGGGCCGACTCTGAGCTCATGCGGTATGTTCAACCGCATGGGGCCCTAGTACATTTGGAGCCTCAACGTTTATACAATATTTTATTTTAACGGATAGTTGAACACAATACAAATTATGAATTAGAAATTTGCACGGATTTTACATTAGAAATTTGCACAAATATTGATTAGAAATTTGCACAGATTTTACATTAGAAATTTTCACAGATTTTACATTAGAAATTTGCACAAATATTAATTAGAAATTTACACAGATTTTGGATAAGAAATAGTACGGACATCAAATTAGAATTTTTTATTTCAAGTTGACAGGATCATTAACTTTTTATTCTCTTCAAATTTTAAATGTTTATTTTTAAATTTTTTGCATAGGGCCTCGTAAAATTAAAACGGCAATGATCTGCTTGGCAACATCCCAGATGTATTTGGTAACTTTTCAAAGCTAGAGAAATTGGGTTTGCATAATAATCGAATAACATGAACTATCCCAATATATCTATCTAATGCTACAAAGCTTACAAAGCTATACTTGTATAGCAACGATCTTGAGGGGAAGATACCAAAGGAATTCAGTACGTTGCTTAATTTGCAGACTTTGATATTGGTGAAAATAGAATCTCTGGTGGAATTCCATACGGGCTCTTCAATATCACATCACTTGAATATATGTATGTAGCCCAAAATTACCCCAGTGGTAATCTCCCCCTCAAGATCGTTGTTATACAAGTATAGCTGTGTAAGCTTTGTAGCATTAGACGGAGATATTGAGATATTTTCAGTTATTTGATTACTACCCAGACTCAATATCTCTAGTTTCAAAAAGTTACCGAATGAATCTGGGATGTTGCCCACCAGATTATTTCCATCGATTCTGATATCTAAGAGTCTAGTTAGCTTTCCGAGCTCTGCTGGAGTGTCACCATCTAAATCATTCTCGTGAAGAAGGAAGACCTCTAAGCTTGAAAAGTTACCGAATGAATCTGGGATGTTGCCAACCAGATTATTTCCATAGATTATGAGATCTATGAATCTGGTTAGCTTTCCGAACTCTGCTGGAATGGCGCCATCTAAATCATATTTGCGAAGATACAAGTACTCTAAGCTTGAAAGGTTACCAAATGAAACTGGAATATTGCCTGTAAGATTGTTGATGTAAAGGGACAATAGTTGAAGATTAGCCAAGTAGCCAAGTTCCCCAGGTATGGATCCTGCAATGAAGTTATTTGCCAGATCAAGTCTCTCTAGCTTTCAGCACCTGCTAAGATTCACATGAATGCTACCTAGGAGAGAATTATGTGCTAATATGATAATCCTTAATCGTTGAAGGGATCCAAATTCGCTCGGCAGAATTCCTCCCACTTCATTTGAATTGAGATCAAGCTCCCCAAGGTGAGCTAAACTGGCGATTTGCAGAGACAATTTGCCGCAAAGTGTCAATCCAGAGAGAACAAGGTTTGTGACTTGGTGAATGAAGCATGAAACACCAAATTAAGTGCAGTAGTGAGTGTTTGAGGTCAAGTTGGTGGAGAGTATGCTGTCGGGTTCTAGTGTGAATTTGGATTTGATGGCCATTAAAGCTGCATAATCGGCACTGCCATTGTTTACAAGTGTTAAACAAGAAGCAGAAGCGAAAAGCAAGAACCATAAGAGAGAAACAATACTAATAGTAATTTTACTGCTAGGAGGGGTTAGTTTCAACATGGTTTCAGAGCTTAACTAATTCAGATTGTAGTTTGGTGGAGTATTAAACAGAATTTCATGAAATACAGCTCATAGAGTTAATCAAGTAGAAATTTCAGAGTCTATTGGCCTTAGTTTTCCACAATCAAATTCTTTCATTATGTAGAGCAAGTTTTCCACATAATTAGCTAAGTGGATCAAAAGACTTAGTTGAACGTTCACATCACATGTCTTTAATTTACTGTTGACATTATAATGTGAATCATACATGCAATATATTCTCTCTTAATCCCAGTAGCATCTTGAGACTCTCATGTCCTCAATCAATACAATATATATGCACAGGTTCCAGAATTTAAATGTTTTAACTCGGTTCACTAATCTCTGAACATCATTTTGTGCAAAGGTGTTTAATTTCTGGACTTAGAGGATGATGAAACAGGCAAGTTATGCATTGCATTTGTGAGGGAGGGTTGCGCGTGATATGATGTTTGCTTGCTCTTGACATGATGTTATATTACAATGAGTGCAATTTTTATCAGCTATTGAGCTTCTTTTGGTAGAAACATGGATGCAAATTAGAAACACGAATTGAATTAAATTGTATTGCCTAAACTGGCAAGTATGCAAGGCAGTTGGCAGCATCAGATTTTGATTCTCCATTAGTTGGTATGTCAACGAGCAAATCATTCTCAGTCAAAAACAGGTAACTAAGCTTTGAGGCATTAGATAGAGACATAGGGATTCTTCCAGTTATACGATTACTGTCCTCTAAGCCGAATCACTAGCATTCTAGTTAGCTTCCCTAGCTCTGATGGGATCTCATTATGGGTGTTAAGTGTTAACGAAGCGAGCTGATCCTGAGCGCTCGCGAAAAAGCTCGGTCAAAGCTCAGAACGTGCTCGAGATTGGTCAACGCATATGTATAACAGTTCCATAAGGCAATCATGCATGCAGTGACCAGATCAGAAGGCTAGGAATTATCTCCTTGCATTATTTCTGGTTTTCTTCAATTTAGCTCTGATTTTCTTCAGACGTGCTGCTGCGGTTTTCATATCAATCCTTTCCTCCGGTAACTCTTTCAGGCAAAATAAAGCCACTTGAATGATTGACACGATTATGTCTTCAATGGGTTGCAGATTTCTGTTTATTGGGGCAGAGCTGCCTTCTCGGGAAGAAATGATGTCAGCAAACAAATGGGAATCGAGGACCTCTACCAGCGCATCAGGGAATACTTGATACACCCATTGATACAAGCTCAAGCCTTCTTTGTACATATCATCCGTTGGCGTCTTCCCTGTGAACGTTTCAAGCAGCAAAATCTTGAAACTGTAAACATCACCCTTCGTCGATACATGTCCATCTGAACCATATTTTGTTTGCATAGTACTCTCACAGTTAGAAGAAGCTAATGGTTAGTGTCAACTGTCAATTTGCATATATGATAGCTAGATGGATTCTCACCGATTAAATGATATAGGATTTTTTTTTTTCATTTCCACCACAAATAAATGAATATTGAGCTTAGCCATTCAGCTATTAAGTAATAATACTACAACAAAAATCATAAATAGTTGTGCAATTTCAGTGTATGTTATGAGGTTCTAGTATGCGCTTGGATTTGAAGGCCATCAAAGAGTTCTGGTTCTTGCTTTTCGGTTATGCTTCTTGTCTAACACTTGTAAACAATGGCAGTGCCGATTATGCAGCTTTAATGGCCATCAAGTCCAAATACATACTACAACCCGACAACATACTCTCCACCAACTGGACCTCAAACACCAACTACTGTACTTGGTTTGGTGTTTCATGCTTCAATCACAAAGTCACAAACCTTGTTCTCTCTGGACTGACACTTCGGGGCCAACTATCTCCGAAACTCGCCAATTTGGATTACCTTGAGGTGTTTGATTTAAGCACAAATGAATTGGGAGGAATTCTGCCAGGCGAATTTGGATCCCTTCAACAATTAAGGATTCTCATATTAGCAAATAATTCTCTCATGGGTACCATTCCTGTGAATCTTAGCAGGTGCTGGAAGCTGGAGACACTTAGTTTGACGTATAACTTCTTCGTAGGATCCATACCTAGGGGAGCATGGCTACTTGACCAATCTTCAATTTCTGGATATTTCTCGCAACAATCTTAAAGGTAATATTTCAGCTTCATTTGGTAACTTTTCAAGCACAGAGTACTTCTATCCCCACGAGAATGACTTAGATGGTGCCTTTCTAGTAGAGCTCGAAAAGCTAACTAGACTCTTAGATCTCAGAATCAATGGAAATAATCTGGTTCAGGGCCGACTCTGAGCTCATGCGGTATGTTCAACCGCATGGGGCCCTAGTACATTTGGGGCCTCAACGTTTATACAATATTTTAGTTTAATGAATTAGAATTTTGCACGGATTTTACATTAGAAATTTGCACGGATTTTACATTAGAAATTTGCACAAATATTGATTAGAAATTTGCACAGATTTTAAATTAGAAATTTGCACGGATTTTACATTAGAAATTTGCACAAATATTGATTAGAAAATTACACAGAT
The DNA here is from genome assembly GCA_028659135.1 of Plantago lanceolata. Lineage (NCBI taxonomy): Eukaryota > Viridiplantae > Streptophyta > Magnoliopsida > Lamiales > Plantaginaceae > Plantago > Plantago lanceolata. The sequence continues at coordinate 8,870 of JAQRGC011796804.1, forward strand.
TTTGGATAAGAAATAGTACGAACATCAAATTAGAATTTTTTATTTCAAGTTGACTGCATCATTAACTTTTTATTCTCTTCAAAATTTTAATGTTTATTTTTAAATTTTTTGCATAGGGCCTCGTAAAATTAAAACGACAATGATCTACTTCGCAACATCCCAGATGTATTTGGTAACTTTTCAAAGCTAGAGAAATTGGGTTTGCATAGTAATCGAATAACAGGAACTATCCCAATATATCTATCTAATGCTACAGAGCTATACTTGTATAGCAACGATCTTGAGGGGAAGATACCAAAGGAATTCAGTACGTTGCTTAATTTGCCGACTTTGATATTGGTGAAAATAGAATCTCTGGTGGAATTTCATACGGGCTCTTCAATATCACATCACTCGAATATATGTATGTAGCCCAAAATTACCTCAGTAGTAATCTCCTGCTCAAGATCGTTGCTATACAAGTATAGCTCTATAAGATTTGTAGCATTAGATAAAGATATTGAGATCTTTTCAGTTATTTGATTACTACCCAGACTTAATATCTCTAGTTTCAAAAAGTTACCAAATGAATCTGGGATGTTGCCCACCAGATTAGACGGTTGGGAGATTTCTTCTGGCAAGTATGCATGGTAGTTGGCAGCATCAGATTTTGATTCTCCATTAGCTAGTATGTCACCGCTCAAATCATTCTCATTCAAAATCAGGTAACTAAGCTTTGAGGCATTCGATAGAGACATAGGGATTCTTCCAGTTATACGATTACTGTCCTCTAAGCCGAATCACTAGCATTCTAGTTAGCTTCCCTAGCTCTGATGGGATCTCATCTCATGCGGTAAACCATTCTCGTGCAGATAGAACTGCTCTAATTTGTAAAATTTACCCAATGTAGCTGGAATGTATCCGGTGAGATTGTTATGACCAAGGCCCAGGTAACGAAGATCGCCTAATAAGCCAATCTCCCAAGGTATATGGTTCCTGCAATTCTGGAAAACTTCAGTTTCTATCCATGAACTTTCACTTGCATATTAAATCAATCCAAAAGTATGAAAATGATCTCTACATTTTAGCCGACTGAAACTCATGTATGGACAATACATGCAATGAAGTTATATGACAAATCCACTTGCTGCAGCCTACGACATGTGCTCAAGTTAGCCGGGATCCCACCATGGATAGAATTTCCTATTACATTGAGAATCTTCAGTTTCTACAAGAATCCCAGATCACTTGGCAAAGTTCCTCCCAGACTATTGCTATTGAGATCAAGCACCATCAGGGCACCATGTGAGTCATATTCGTAATTTCTGGAGGTAATTGTCCTCAAAGAGCCAATCCAGAGAGCGTTAGACTTGAAACTCTCTGATTCGAGCAAGAAACACCAAACCAACTGCAGTGAACTGGAGTTCCAGTTGGTGGACAGTGCACTGTCAGTGAATTGTTTACGTTTGTTTTGTTGATTTGTTTAACTTCGTTGAACTCGTTACTTTATCAGGCCATTTCACTTTATTTTCCCGTTTGATCATAATAATTTGTTTGGTGAATATAAAATGACTAGATTGAAAAGCTACTCATGTAGCTTACCTTATCAGTTTTTCATCACCTGATAAGTTCATTTTGCAACGCATACTTATATAAATGGAGGCAAACATTACTGGGCTATGTTATGTGGACTTATTGAGCTGAATTCTTGGGCCAAAATCGAGTATCATTGGGCTCAGAATCTCAGATGACCCATCACCCGAATTTACAGAAATAGCGACATCTCCAAACCATTTACAGAAAAAACCGAAAAACCCCATTGAAATCAATCATGCTGAGATTGAAGAAGCTGCTTTCACCATCACCCAGAAATGTCTTTGCATCAACTCTCATACGCACAAGAGAAGAAGGAAAGCTGCCTCCCGTCATCCCTTCACACAGCCCGTCGCAATGGATGCCCAGTCGCTCCCTCGACATTTATGAGGTCTATTTCGATTTTTCATAAATTGAACATTTGCAGCACAAATTTGAGATTTGATTATGAATTTGTGAATTGTGATCTAAGAACCTTGGTACTAGACTACTAGTTATAGCTTACTGTTTGCTTAAGTTTAGTCCAGTAAGTATGAATTTGATTTTGAACAATTGTTAGTTAATACTTGAGCATGAATATGTTGATTGCAGTTGAGAAGTAAAAAGGCAATCCAGAAAGAACGAGCTCGGATGTGAGTTTACTTCTTTGTTAATTGTTAATTTGTTGCATATTCTTCCAATTGAGTTTATGTGTTGTGGAATTTGGAGCTCTGGTTAAGTGTTTCAATGTAATTTAGGACAGTATGGATGAGATGAATAGGGGTTACTTCGCCGACATGAAGGAAATGAATGAACATGGAGGGAAGGTACGATAGTCGATTATAATCTTTATACGAAGAATTATTACCCATTTATAGTTGTACTTCATGTTTTATGGTAATTTGAGAGTTGGAAAATGCAGGTAGCAATGGCAAACAAGATCATAATCCCGGAAATGGTAGCTATTAAGTTTCCTACACTTGAAGTGAAGTACTGTGATGGTTCTGGACGCACGTTACCAATAACTGCTGCTGGGAGTGATGTGAAAGAGGGAAATGCAGTCATCCCCAAGGCTACGTTAGTGTGTTTATCATTTCGTGCTACCTCACAGGTGAGAAAGTCTTTGTATTATGTTGGTGGAGTTTTATCACAGTTTGTATATGAAATGCTTCCATGTAGAATCAAGAGCATACCCCTTCTTCTGAATTTTATTATAATCTAAAAGAACAGTGGATGTAGCTGATTTGTTGAAATAGGGAGGCTGATCTAAGTGAATTCTCAGTGTTCTTGTCGACGTGTTGAACTATTAAGCTAGCAAAAGTATGTACAGGCAGTACAGCGCAACATAAACAAATTTATGTCTATGTAATTATCACAAATAAACAAATTCTGGAGTATCGATAAGGTGTCTCAGGATAAAGTGTTGGTCCAAGTGCTTTCTCTAATTTCTTGGGCATTTGAGCATGTTATACGCATTCAGTGTCTGTTATACAAACATCTTTTGCCTCCATTGCATGTGACTTATATTGCTGGTTGTTTAAAAGAGTCGTGCCATCTGGGAACCTCCTGTATGTAAAAAAATCAGAAAACATAATTTTCTCATAGTTGTGAGGCAGCAGGTGTCTTCTTAGAATGGAAATGCTATAAGTAATTTCGTTGTTCTGCCCTTTTCTTTTCATCATACCTGGGATTGTAGCTTATACATATATTGCTGCCATGCAGTAACAATATGGTGTATGTAGACACTAGACTGTACAGTCAATACTTGTGAACAGGCTGAGAAATTTACTGTGCTTCCAATCAGAAGCTGATAGGACTCTATTGAACTATTCACTGTCCTTCAAAGGCACTTTGCACCTGTAAAATAGCTAAAGGATTTTATTCTAGGAGATAAAATCATGGTAAAAATTTGACTGTTGAAGTGATTGCTGGCTGCGTTGTCCAAAATTAGGTTGAGTGTACTTCTGAATTTGGCAATAATTGTTCTGATTGCTAGTGTACCACGAAGTATGTTTTTCTAGGTGCTAAAACATAATTTTGGAATAGTTGAAAGACCTCTAGAAAATAAGGTGGAACAATTCCATAAGTGGTGTCCTTACTGTTCTTTAAATGATCTTGACAGCCCATGGTTGAGTCTTGGAGTTCGCCATTCCTTGATACTTTCCGCAACTACAGCGATGTTCAGTTATATGAGGTACAACATCATATCATATGCATTCATCAATCATCATTATAAGAAATAAAGGGCAACTGTGTATTTTTTCCCCAAAGTTTTTCATTTGTCCTTTTGCTCTCTGTTCCATGGCAGTACGAATCAACTTCATATTGTAAAATAACATTAAAGAAAATGTATGTTATTCAAAATTTCAAATGCATAGTCTGTATTAATGATTTGGAGTTTCATGAAATGCTTTAAGAATCGAAAACTGTATTAGTATTGACTTATGGTCATGAGGCACTATAATTCGCTGCAAGCCTGCAACTGAAAATTTCGAAGCGCTTTTATTTATCTTGTGCCAGTTAATTTTCCTACTTTCTTGATTAATATATCATCCAATATTTGGCTGTTAGATACATGCCCATAGAAATGTGTTGTTGACTTGTAAGATATCATGGTATTTTTGCTTGTTAATATTGCACCAAGGTGCTAGCGACTTTCTTCTCACACCATTTGCTGTTTAGTATGGACCCAATCGGCTATCTGTGCATCATGTGGTGTCTAGAACTCTAGATAATAACACTATATGAGTATCTCTTATGAATAGTGGGTCACTTAATCTTTCTTATAAGAGATGATACTTTTTGAAGTACTAGTTATGACTTATGAATTATGATGCTAATCTGAAATTCGCTCCATAAAGGTCCATTTATTGATTCAAGAAACTGCAGCACTTTGATGCTACAGGAGACTATTTTGCCTTCAAGTATCATCTCTATAAATTCAAGAAATGAAATTGCAATATATCTTATTTATGATACTTTTGTCCGGTGCAGATATCCTTTATTGATTCGTGGTTACTGAATCTCAGTCCAATAAAGAAGCTACTTCTCAAGGTCATGAGGAAGCCCATTCCTGGGCTAGAGAAGGACCTTCTACAGAGGCAAATTGTTTATGCGTTCGGTGATCATTACTATGTCAGGAAGGAGCTGAAAATATTAAACCTATTAACTGGGTACAAATCACTCTCCCCTTCCTTGCCATTTTTTTTCTCCCCATGCTTTTCTCGTTTCCCCTCTTAATATCACCAAGATTTTATTGCCTAACATCATATGCACTGCGAATGTGATCTGCAGGCACATGTTCTTGCTGGATAAACTTGGTAGAGTAAGATGGCAAGGTTTCGGGTCTGCAACACCAGATGAGCTATCTTCACTGCTGTCCTGTGCCACCCATTTACTGGACGAGTAACACAAAAACAATGTATAAGATTCATACTGAAGTATTTATGGGAAGAATTAAAAATCATGACTGTGAAGACCTCAGAGGATTCAGTCGAGCTTAAAAATGACAATGTAACACATCCATGTTTTGCAAAGCTGTTACTTGTGTTCTGCTTTTATAACAGCATCAGAGTTTTGTATCCCTGAAAGTATGTATGAATAATAACAATCCTAGCTTTGAGGTTAGGTATAAATTATGTTCGTTGAAGCATATGATGCTGGATACTGGAAAGCAGGCCACTACTTCTGGACTGTAGCCTTGTCTTGCTTATATTTGAGTCTCAGCCTCTCAGGCAATAAATTGTACGAATTCATTTCTGTAATTATGGTTCGTGTTTGTCAGTTTGTTCGCTTTTCATTGCCATCCACCAAGGCTGAGTTCACATTGTTATATTATACGAGTAACTAAGACACTAACGCTTGACAACTAAGTGGAAGTGTACCCCGTTATATTGACACCGGTCTATATAATTTATGAGACAACTAAAAACGTAAAACGTGTATAGTTCTCCGGGTCGGGGTAAGGGAAAACACACTCAAACTGTCAAGCACATGATTATAAATATTGTGCTGGAAAAAACACTAAAAGATGGAATACGCACACACTGACACTGTGACACTGAGGCTAAAATTGGAATAGCATCCAAATTTCGACCAAAGAATAAACAATTTCCCGCGAGTATTCATTTGAGCCTCGCAAAAACGACGACGCATCGGCCTAATATCCACCATTTTAAAGCTTCGCTGAAACAAACAGTTCAATTGATTGCGAAATTAGGTTTCCCAGCTGCAAAATCACGAAGCTAAAATTTGCAGAACTGCTCACGATTGGCATCCATCACCAAGGTATTGCTCATTTCACAATCTAATTTCGTCAATTTTCTGAGGCATTCTGATTCTGCTATTCTCCATGGTTCCATTTTATCGATTTCTAGCTAGCTCAAATCGAACGGATTGTATCGTTCTATAGTTATCTTTGCTGTCTGGATTCGATTCAAAACGGAGAGTTTCTGTGTAACAGGTGTTTGATGAAATGTAACATTAGGGTTAATTTGTGATGGCGTTATTGATTCAATGGTTTGTGTGTAATGTGTCTTATGCTTGGGTTACATTGTGATTTGCTGTAATGTGTGGAATTTGGAATGTGTTTGATATTTGTTGGCTTCGAATTTCGCCTGTTTGATAACTTTCTCCAATTGACATGTCAAAGGTACTGGAAAGAGAGAAAATGGCAAGTGACACGGAGAGAAGGGACGAGGAGGAAGACGAGGCAATGAACGACCTGTTGAGAGATCGATTTCGGCTCTGCACGGTCTCCATTGCTGCAGCTGAAGCGAAGAAAAATGGCATGGAAGTCTCTAATCCCATTATGTACTGCATTTCTGATATGGCTTTCAAATATGCCCAGCAGTTGGCAAAAGACATTGAGTTGTTTGCTCAGCACGGTGGTCGCAAGTCGGTGAACATGGAAGACGTTATACTTAGTGCGCATCGTAATGGCCATCTGGCTGACTCGCTGAGGTCCTTCAGGGATGAGCTAAAAGCAAAGGAGCCTCAATCTGACAAAAAGAGGAAAAAGGGCCCCAAAAAGAATGAGAAAGTTACCACTCCTGATGTTGTCCATATTGTTGATCCGTAATGTTGTTCCTCATGATGATATCCTATTGCTGATACATAGCTTCAAAATTTACAGGTATGGAAGAATTTGTGCTTTAAGGTCAGTTACTAGTTAGTGTTATTGAAGAGTCTTGCAGACACAATTGTTGTAACCCATGTCCATTGTTATAGTTTAGTTACTAAAAAGTTATGCTCGGGTTCGTTGTGCAAGACTGTCTCATTCACAGGTAGACCATATTATAGTGGAAACAGTTGAATTTATATTCTTATTGTGCACGTACCCTTTGTTGGAGCTAGTATCTTAAGCTTAAAGTTGTATGCAGTGTTATGTGCACATACAATCTGTCATGCCTTCTAGACTCCAGTTAGATATTGCGTCGTCTCCTTTATTTGTGCATCAGATTTCTGCCTTTCTTCTTTATTTGTGCACAAGATTTCTGCCTTTATTTCTGTTTCTTTGATAGTGTTGTAGTATTTGTTGAAGTTTCTATAGGTAGCATCGTTTTGTCGGTTGTAGTTTACATTCACCATTTTGGTAGTGTGAGCTCCTTATGTCAGAATAATTATTATGACATTCATACTTCGGAAAGCAGTGAATATGTGAACCTGTTCTCCTACTGCTAGTCTGACTCTGATGCTTGGCATTTCATAATTGGTGGTTGGTTTGACGTCTGAAATCCGGATTGTTGGGCCTCAAATAGGGAGTGCCTCAGTGACTCAGTCTATGCAATCATGCATTCATATGCAAGTGCCTGAACTTTACAGATGTTGATTATAGCCAAGTGCTACATTAGGGGATTGAGTTGTTGATCAGTTTGGGCCTATAGGTTTGCTCAGTAAGTTCACTAACCGGTCCAGTTTCAGTCCCTCTATGGCTCTCTATATACTTTAGGTCCGAACTGGGTTTTGATGATTTGTTAATGGGCTTCTAGATTGGTGATGATATATCCCATTTAAGTATTTGATAATACTAGTCTAAATTGATATGTAGCCACAGGATTATATGGACTTGGATGGCCCTTAGACTTCCAGCATCGTAATCACGTGAAAACCCAGATGAACCGAGAACAAAGTCACAGTGGAGTTGTTTCAGTTTTCACAACCCACATCATCCCTGAGGACCATGACACTTGCGGATATATTTATCTATCAAGTTTTCCAGTTAAAGCTTAGAAGTAATCAGATCTTATTAGGCAGAAGTTAGTTGCTTAGGAAGTTAGAATTGACCTTCGAACCGACCAAAGTAAGAGTAGTAGGATTTGGTCCCATCCCAGAAGTATAAGTGTAATTAATTGAGGGAAGAAGCGTGTGACCTGCAACTTGTACTTTCTTTGAATAATCCAACAAGGTAAAGAAGCTTCTTCTGTAATTATAATGATGATAATATAGTAAAATACAGTATATGTCCATTTGTGTAGGTGATTTGTATGCCATGTAGCAGGTTTCAATGGTCTTTGTTCAACTACTCTACTTAGAGAATTGATGATATATTGATATCCCCAGTGAACATTGAGATGATGAATATGCATGCTATAAAAAAGAATATCTAACTGGACACTTAATTGACTTAAGATTTGCTTGGTATATGAATCATATGATATTATGATGATATGAATATGCATTTGGTGTTGTCGTATTGTGATCTTTGAGCCCTTTTATTTAGATAAGCTGACTGTAATTGTGTGATCACGACAACAAATCCTTCTCATTTCTAGGTTCTGTGTGGACAAACAGAATCCATATATTCTCACATCATTGCATTAGTATTATTTATTTTAAAAAAACTGTCACTTTTTTATTGTTGGTTGTCAAACACAATTTCTTGTATTTCCATTCATTTATGTGTCCTTGTGGGGTGTACTAACACTCTGTGCACATTGCACAATTATACTGATCACCTACTTCTTGTATTTGAGGCAGCAAGGATTAGCCAAATTCTGTGTTAATTTCCTTATCCTATAGTGGGACTGAGGGAGTAATCGAGTAAGGTTTTGTTAGATGTTAGGGGGCTATACACTGTGACACCCAATTTAGATGATGACAAGTGTGTAACAGTGTGTACCCACCTAGCATCTAATAAATCCCGAGTAAGTATATAACGTAAGGAACTGTAATTTTCTGAAGAATAATTGGGACCGCAAGAAATTTAGAATAACTACTTTTGTGATTCCTATGGCCGTCTGTGTTGTCTTAGTAGAGAAGGAACAGATCCTATACTGTGTTTGTAACTGCAGTATACATTTTTCTTAATGGTCTTGTAGTATATCAACATTTTCACGTAAAGATTGAAAACTTTTGTGTGTTAATAAAATACTAAAACGTTACCAAAATGTCTTTAATCATATGCATATAAGTCGTCTTCTTTTAATAGTATCTTCATATAAATTATAACACGCACTTTGAAACAATATGTTAATTTACGAACACTCAATTATCTTATACACTTGTTAGAGGGAAAAAGCTTGATTTACATGTTGATTGCTACTAGTAGTTTCATAAAAAGCAAATCCACTTAGAACAACATATGTGAACAAACAAAGTGAGAAACTTTGAAATAATTGATAGCACTCACTCAACTCAAAATGTGGCTAAAGTGAGCAGTTGAAATGAATAAATTAATTGAAAATTGGTGTGGGAGAAGTTTCCTGTTACACTTATATGTATGCTTTAGAATCTCTGAAAAAGCAATGCACAAATTATGTGAATATCTTTCCGTAGTATGGGTCAACTTTTAACCAAATTGGGGGACATGGTTTGGTTTCTTAACTTGGTAGTATTGCCATTTTCATAAAACATCTAACTACATCATATTACCAACCAGCTAAACGTTCATGTAACATGTTTGTATCGGAAATAAACTCACCGAGTTTGTGCATGTGAGTATCTATCTAAGATATTTTGCATTAGTGGTGGCTGGTGGGTACTCTATCATTGTACGAGTAAAACTGGAGAAGATGGGTACCCCATTTTGTGTATTATTACTAGAGAAAGAAACAAAATGATGCATAAAAATCGAAAAAAGAGAGCAATGTGACAAACTAAAGAATGATGAAATGAATGAACATGCAATTGGTAACATTCCGAGAAATTTCCGTTCTAACGTCAGTATAGCTTTTGCCGTAGTTGGCAGTAAATACGACGGAAAATTGAACTTTTTATGTGGTGTTTAGTGATTGTAAATGAACCCATGCAATGCATGCACAGAGGATGGTAGATTGAATATGTGATTTTGTGGGATAAGAAGATAAAATTGCACGTTTCTTGACATGATGAAACATACTTTTAAGTTAATTTTATCTCAGAAAATCCAGATCATCTCCTTTTGGAAGATATGTGTATCATCAATTCATCATCATCATAATTCATAATGGTGTGTCCAAAGCATGAACTAGACACACACTCACTCTCTTTTAGCCTTTCTTTTGGGTTTATTTATCTCAAATATCTGATATTTATTGTTTAGATTTTGTTTCAATTCAATTTATTCACATTTAGTTTGATTCATTTGAGGTATGTTCAATTTAGTTGTAGTTCAGTTCTGTTTATATTTATTTAGTTGAAATTTATACATTAAATAAATTCAATTCAATTTCATTAATTTTTAATTCAGTTCAGAGTATGTAAAACCTATTGAATAGAGATGTACCTTAGCTATTTCAGAGCCAACATTATCATTATCCTAATCTATATTCTCTCTCAAAATGTTACTATTCCTACCGTCCTACTGGTACCGACTACTGAGACGTGAGACCTTACTTAAACCTTAAGACTATACTCCTAGCTAGTATCTTGGCTTTTAGTGATGCTTAAAAAACTTTCCTTTTCTTGATTCAATTTTACATCATTGGGTGTTGCAAAGAATTGCAAAGAATCGATGTGAAAGTTAACCAATCAAGAATGCACCCCTTCTATATAGAAGTAGAGAAGTATAACTTTGTATTCTTACCACTTAATAATCGTTTT
>JAQRGC011796905.1:0-11449 GCA_028659135.1 Plantago lanceolata
CGGTTCCAGGAACCGTCGGTTTCGGTTCTAGAACCAGAACCGTACTTTTCGGTTCGGTTCCGGTTTGGTTCTCGGTTCCCGGTTCCGTTTGGTCGGGTCTAGCTTCTTCCTAGGCGAACCATCACCTACAACATCTATCGATGTGTAAGAACTCGAATACTTCTCAGATGTAGTTAGACCTGACCGGTTCAACAAACCGTCGGTTCACGGTTCATGGTGCCCAAAAGGCGTGAATCGGAACCACCGGTTTCGATTCGATTTTGTGAACCGACGGTCCACGGTTCGTAACCCTGAACCGGCCGGTTTTGAACCGCCAAAATTAAAAAAAGTATTTTAAAAAAAAAATTGCCAAAAAAAAGGGGCTTACACGCATAGTAAAAAATGATTCAATGTAGTGGTACTTATAGAAGAATAATATAAGCATGCTATATTAAAAAATAAAAAAAAATAAAAAAATATAGATCAGTGAGTGAGTTTGTGTGGTAACGACAATATTGCCGTTGCCACACACTGCTGCATGCATGATGCATGCAGTAGGCCATGCAACAACAATACTAATATTGCTATTGCATGGGTTGACATGCAACGGCTATAAATAGTCGTTGCATGTCAACCAGCTGGCAGCAACAGCTATAATGTTGTTGCTGCCAGCAGATGAACCGGCGGTTCAACCACTGATTCATCAAACCGCGGTGAACCGCCGCGGTTCACCGGTTCTCAGTAGCTGCGAATCGTAATCGGAACCGAAATCGGCGGTTCTGGTTCAAAATTCCGAACCGTCGATTTCAGTTCATGAACCGTAACCGCAATTTCGGTTCGGTTCGCGGTTTTCGGTTCGTTTTGGTCAGGTCTAGATGAAGTAGCTGAGGAAAAGTTAGACGTATCAAGTGACGAATCAGTGGATAGTCAAGAGTTGAGATCCTTACTTGTATTAGAGGGCTGCGGGGGAATTGTACCCTCGAGCTGTGATCGAGACGCCTGGTCGACCACGTCAGCACCGGAAAGGTTGTTAGCTTCAGTCCCGGACATCCTATATAATCAGAGAAAGGGGAAAAATTAGAAGAGGAGAAAACCCTAAATTGTGAGGCATGGGGAATAAATTTGGATGTCTGAGACACAGTTTAGTATCTTATTTTAAGTCCGTTTTAGGGCAACAAGGCCCGACATCTGTACGGAATACATGATGGAAATAAACATTAGTCGGAACCCTACCGGAATCACAGACAGAAGCTTGCCGACGCAAGATTACAGTGAAAGAAAAGGGAATTTTACAACGAACAAGATAATACGAATAATAAAGTGAAAGCAAGCACTTACTTGTAAAAGGGGGAAAAGGATGTTGGCACTTGAACGAATTCTTCAGATCTGGATTTTATAATTCTTCGACGACAGAATTTTCAGAGCAACAACAATTCCTCTCTCTAGAATGGTAACAATGAAAAGTCACCTTACATTTTCTATTTATATGAGGATACGTTGGGGAATGCGAAACGTCACATCAATTTGGGTTTTGAACCTAACCGTTAGATCGAGACACGTGGCACATTCAAATTAAAAGGAAAGATCGTGGGTGTGTGAATTTACATATTAGCCCCTAAGAGCATTTATGAGGAGTAAAACGTGGCGGACCCACAATTAACCTCAAGGTGAATACACGAAACGCTTCAGCGCGAAGCTGTTCGTAATGCATTACTGGATGTTCGAAACGCCATGAGCTAGAGAAAGGATAAGCAACATCGTCTTTCACGACGAAACCCATGCATGTGTATCTTTGAAAAATACTCCTTTTTATAATCGATATCCATCCTTATAATGATATCAGATTACAAAAGGGGGGGAAGAGAAAGGAGATACACATGCCACTTCGTCTACAAAGCGGTACCTCGTTCGTTTTCAAAGGGGAATTATTTTTTCTAGGATTTTCACCCGAGACTAGTTTCATAACTATCTTCTTCAAAGATACTTCGAAACTAGGGGGACATATGATATGGTGAAAATATGTCTCTAAGACGAAGTACGAATTATTACGGGTTAGGGTTAGTCACCCTACGAACTAAGAGTCATATTTGGTATGGACCTCGACATGAATATGACTTGACGAGCACGCCTGCGAGCTCAAGTCTAATTCAACTATGAACACTTCTAGAATAAACAGGATGGAACTTATCCTTTGTGTATTGGCATAAATACCCTTGATGGTCTGTACAGGTTTGGGCTAAGTCCATTAACGACCCATTAGGATTAGAGTGGGCTCAGATCTGGGCCATTGAATAGTTGCCGCCATACACGTGGCGCTACCGGATCAAATCCGTACACGATGATCATTTATTATAAAAGGGAGTTCAGATTTCACGAGCAGGTAATCAATCAATCACTATTTACTCTAATATATCTTAACCTCGAGTACTTTTCGGTCTCGAGTCTGTCAAAGTCACAATCCAGCTTGACCTTCGAGCAAGCAGGTTTATTGTACTCACCCCCCATTGTTTCATTTCGACAGGTCATCCTCGAGCTTGGGGATTTAATTCGCGACTTTAATAACCTCCATTCACGTTCCGAAGTACCACCAGTTTGGCCCCGCATCAACAAGTTTCCTGATAGAGGCTGATTTGGATTAGTTGAGAGGAGTGAATTTGCGAAGTGAAGAAGAAGAAGAAGATGATGATGATGGAGGTGGGTTTTGTTTGAACTTTGGCCAACATACGAGTGACAATGGAGCCGAATGTAGCTGGAGACGTCGAATGTTGAGCTGTACGGGTAGCTGAAGATGTCGAATGTTGAGAGATGGAAAGGGAAGGAGATGAGCTAGACGTGATGAAAAGGGAAAGAGATGAGGTCGCCGTGTTATAAACGCATAATCGGGAGAAATGCCACTTTCTCCACGGCTTTGCCAATCGCAAGTAGTATTAGCAACTTCGAACATCCCCAATTTGTAATAAACCTTAAAAACAAATACTAAAAAATAAAATGGGTAAAATAAATTAACATCAAAATCAAAATCCAAAATATCATCGTCACTGCCAAACCGGCAAAAGAGAAAATATAATAATCATCGAATTCATTCATCGTCTCTATCAATCATCCAACCTCTGTTCTTCCCCAATTATAACCTCTGTAATCTCGCCTTCCACTCACCCGGTCTCACCTCTCACTGTATGTTAACGTTATGGAACCCGTAGCACCGCTCCCGTCTCTCCATTTCTGCCTCCGAAGAATCTGATTCAGGTATCAATTTCCTTTCATTCTCATTCTGTAATTTGTTTGTGTTGTTGTATATTCATTCACCCATTGCATTTATTATGTTTTAATAATTATCATTTCACATTTCCAGCTACGGTGAATGGTTATTTGAATCGGAGCTTGATGGAATCGTTGGTAGAGCTATGCGATTTAATCGCGCAGAATCCTGCGCAATTCTCCGACAAGATATCATGGATTTGCAGCCGTTGTCCGCCGGTAGAGTCGCTTTTGACCGGATCGCCTAGGGTATCAAGGTCGCAGCTCCATGGGGTGCTGGCAATCGCGAGATTTCTCTCAAAATGCCCTAATTCTAATGACGACTCGCCCAAATCGCTGCTCATCGGGTTTTACCGCTCCATTCCTGCCTCATTTAATGTCAATTTCTGGCCTCAAGCCTTTTCCACCGACTGTGTTTCTTCATTTTTCAATGATTTTTTGAGTTACATTTCCAAGGCGGCTGAAATTTCACCTGCATTTGCTTCTGACCTGGCGGTGTTCACGGGAGAAGTTGTCGATCGCACTATAAGGGAGGACTCGAGTGTGTCTCGGGTTTTTTTGAACGCATTATGCTTGAATTTTCCTCCGATTCTTGCTTCGGATGCCAATAAACTGATATCTGTATTACTCGATCGGTTTGACATTGTAGTTCCTGTGTGTTCACCGAGGGAGGTGATTGCAATGACTCCTGATGCATCTTCGGCTCAGAGCTCCCCGTTGTATGTGAACCATTGTCCGTCTCCTGTGGGTGTTGCTAGCATTGAGTCGCCCAGTAGTAGGGAGGACGCATCTTCATCCAGGGGGGTTGTAGTGAATGGGCCAAGCAGCATTTCTTGGAAGAGCAATGGGGATTTATTTGGTGGGAATGCTGGGCTGGTTGAGGGTAGGGGAGATAAGAAAGACGTGTCAGTTTTTGAGGATGTAACAATTGAGAGTCTTGAAAAGCAAGAGATGGTCTTTAAATTAATTGGACAGATACTAAGTAAGGTGGCCATTGATACTCTGATTATGGAGCAAGTGAGAGGGATAGCTAAGAATCAGTTCAAATTAATGCTTTCCTTTTTACTGGTAAGTAAAACTCAATAAGCTTAATGTTCAGGTACAGATGTTATGAAAGTTTGTGTAAAATGAGGTAAAGTGTCAATGTAACAATGGTCGTTTTGTCTTCTTATGTGACAGACAAGGAAGCGTGATTGGTCGGAGCAAGGGCAGTTGCTTAAAATTAGGATCAATAGATATCTGGCTGTTTTTCATGCTGCAGTACAATTGCAAATTAGAGCTATGTCATCTTTAAACTCAGAAGGGAGGGCATCTTTAACCTCAGAAGGAAGGACATTGAAGCATTTGTTGCATGCAGCCCTTGCAAGTTTGATAGAGGCTGCTGAGGCATGCTTGTTCTCTGTATGGCGGAAATTAAGAGCATGTGAGGAGCTATTTGGCTGTTTGCTTGCTGGGATTTCTCAAGCTGCAGTTGCTCGTGATGGCCAACTTCTCCATGTCCTGCTTATTCGTTTTAAGCGCCTTGTACTAAAAACATGCATTCAGGCACGTTCTGTTTTCACTGATTATATCAATCTGATTTTTGAAAGTTATTAACGGTATTTATTATGCTTCTCTCTGAACAGGCTGAAACAGGCGCAGGCAGCCAGGGAGCCATGTTTGGAAGTGTCTTAAAAACATGCTGTGAGATTATTGAGTTTGGATGGGCCAAGGACAGGTCTCCATTGGACACTTTTATAATGGGACTGGCTACTAGTATCCGTGAAAGAAATGATTATGACGAAGGGGTTAGTATTGTTTGATTATGTAGTATCTATATCTGTTTTCATTATTTTTTATGTTCATTATCTCATATCAGTACATTTTGCATTTCTTTAAATGTTACCTTTACGAACATGTTTGAGTGCCAATAATTTATGTCTTTAAGAGTTCCAAATGTTATAAGTACTATATATACTTCATTAGATAGAGACAGGTGAATGGAAACATTGCACCTGTCCCGTAAAGCGATGTCCCTTTGCTCATCTCACACCCAAAAGGAGAAGGGTATTTTTTATGTGGTGCCGTTTTGGTGTTTACATTTAAGAGCTGCTGCTGAACATCCGCTAGAAACAAACACAGATTCTCACGGATGCTGATTATCTCTGAGTAGGATATCGGTATTTTGCTAATTTTATTGTCTACAACATAAGCAACATTAACTTTTGTTTTGTGTGTGAGAAACAACTGTAAGGTGAACACACAAATTATTTTGAGCAAATGCTAATCTATACGTATATCACTTTCATAATCCCTCTTTATTCACCAGTGATGCATTTTCCTTTGGCATATTTGATAAGGATGAATAATCAAATGACGATTTACAGATGTATCATATTGATAACGCCGTAAGTGGGAGATAAAGTATGAAGGACAATGGATGATAAAGTACTCCCTCTGGCCATCTATTAAATGGACTATATATATTTTTGTGGGTCTGTTTTAAGGCGTATGAATAAAAAAATTATAACACAAATAAATAATGAATCAGACTGTTAATTGGGTATTAAATAATGAGAAATAAATGAATAAAGAGTGGAAAAGTTTGAGAGAAAATGAATAAAATAGGAAAATGAGTGGTGTTCTTGTAAATAAGTGGGTATATGGGATTGTAGCTTCGCCACTTTTGGAATGAGCATTTATTAATTGGAGGTCCAAAAAGGAAAACATGTAGGAGAGTAATAAATGGAGATAGTGGGTTTCCATAAATGGATATGTATCACTTGTAAATATGCCTAATGGCGCTAAGCGTATCACTTGTAAAAGAACGAAGGGATTACTTTTAGCATCTTTATTGCTTTACTATTAGAAATTCATCATAGGGAGCCTCCAATGTCATATGGTCTCTTGCTTTCTTAGCATTGAATAGGAGAACAGTTGGCGTTGAGTTCAAGTTTTGTTATCCTCGGGATAGAGTTGTTACAACTCCATTCGAAGATATTATTTGGAAGAAGTGCTCTCCAACACTTCAGCTTTTGATTGATATGGGTTTATTTAACATCTGAGAAATGAGGTGGATTGATCTTGATTGTTAGGTGATGTCATGCCAGTCTTAATTGCATGGATAAGTGTAGAATCTTTGATTTGTGAATAGTAAAAGTGCAAGGAGGAAAACGTTTCATTCTGAAATCATGTCTTAGAGTGACGAGTAGTTTTTGGATATTGCAGTTCAAAGTTCTATGTCAAAGGAAAACATTAATAGTCAGGAGGAAAAAATATGAAGTCGTAAATCATGTCTATAGTGATAAGTCTTGGATACATTAGATGAAGGTTCTATGCCAAAGTGAAATCAATTACTGATTGAAACCAGATACCAGCAACTTTAACATGTGAACTAGAAATCTCTGATTTTCACAAAATCTGCATTTAGATTTTAGATTTGGATCAAAGTTTTGATATAAAAATCTCTATACGGGATAGCTATGATGTCTTATACTTCCTCCATTTCTTTTGTAACTTCCTAAGGAGTAAAAAACATGGGAATTAAGAAAACTGATTAAATAATTTTTCTTGAAACGGCAAATATTACAACTACTCCTACATCCTAAACCCCCTTATTCCTCCCACCTAAACCAACCTCATGACTCCGCCACCGCCAGAGATCGAACCATGCACCTCTCCTTGACTACTCCAGCCTCTTACCACTGCACCACCTTATGACTCCCAAAACTGATTAAATAATAATTTATGTGGGGTATTATATTGATAAAGTTGTAAGTGGGATATAAAGTATGAAAGAGAGTGTAAAAAAGGAGAGAAATAATGAAGAATTGATACGTGGATGGAAAACTTTCCATTTTTAGAGTTAGGAAGTTTGTAAAATCACGCCAAAAAGGAAAGTAGGAAGTTATTAATGAAATGGAGGAAATATTATTTATCATTTTATCCACCCCAAAACTGTGCATTTTGAGGTCAATTTTATGTACTGTGTTTCAGACCAAGATGTACCTGGTGATTTTGTTACCAGGATCAGGTCTATGTGTAATACCTAAATGTTGTGGTTCAGTTTATCCACATAAATTGAAAATGCATGTAAATGTGTTTATGAAAATTTTCAGTTAATGTGGATGAATTTCAGCCACAAGGTGGTCTAGGTAATTTTTTTTTCTTTCGAAACGGCAGTGGTCTAGGTAATTATTTTCCAGATTTCTGTTTTAGTAATTTACCATGTATGATGTGGATCTTGACACTCTCCTGCACCTCTCAGGATGAAAAAGAGAAGCCAGCAACTCCTCCCGTACAACTGAACATCATACATTTGTTAGCTGAGCTGAATGTTTCTATTAACAAGCAAGAAGTGGTCAAGATGATATTGCCCCTATTTATAGAGAGCCTTGAAGAGGGTGATGCTTCAACTCCAGGATTATTGAGACTTCGAGTATGGACCTATATAATTTACTGTAATAGTATGTTTACAGGTTTATTTCTTCAATATATTTTTGGTAAAAGGATCCTATAGAAGGAGATACATATTTACAAGTTGACCAGCGAAAATTAATTTTATATTTTATGCTGATACAATTGCATTTCTTGTATGTTTTCTGAACCTACTTCTGGCTGAGTTTGCAGCTACTTGATGCTGTTTCTCGCTTGGCGAGTTTAGGTTTTGAGGAGTCTTACCGTGAAGCTGTAGTTTTGCTGACTCGGAGCTACCTGAGTAAACTCTCTAGTATCAACTCTGCAGAAAGTAGAACCGAGGCAACTGAAGCCACGACGGAACGTGTTGAGGTAGCTTTTCTTCTATATAAACATCCCATAGTGAAATTTGTTTGATGTGTTTTACTGATTTATGTAACAATGGATACTCACTATTTCAGTTTACATTATAGACACTACCTGCAGGTTTTGTGTTGATTGCTAGAGGCATAACAAATAAGAAATTGCGCTCAGACTACCGACATCGTTTGCTTTCATTGTGTTCAGATGTGGGCCTAGCTGCAGAGTCAAAAAGTGGAAGGTAAAACTTATGCATTATAATAACGTAGAACTAAACTGCTGAGGAGGTTTGCTCATTACTGACATTAATGTTTCAGGAGTGGGGCAGATTTTCTTGGCCCCCTCTTACCTGCTGTTGCGGAAATATGTTCAGACTTTGACCCCTGCGATGATGTTGAACCATCACTTTTGAAGCTGTTTCGCAATTTGTGGTTCTACATTGCTCTCTTTGGGTTAGCTCCTCCTATACAAAAGCCGCAGGCCGCGACAAAGTCAGTTTCTGCTTCGCTCAATAGTGCTGGCAGTGTGGGCGACATTCCTCTTCAAGCAGTAGCTGGACCATACATGTGGAATTCATTGTGGTCATCATCTGTTCAACGTATTTCTCAAGGAACCCCACCTCTTGTGAGTAGACTTTGACATGCTGTTATCAATTCTTTGGCCGTTAAACTGTGTGTTTTTCGCGCGAGTAGCTGTTAACTATTTGCTAATCTCTTGAGTACATATTTGCAATTTAATCTTTTGTATATTCCTCATAACGGTGTGTACTTGCTCAGGTTGTGAGCTCTGTCAAATGGCTTGAAGATGAGTTGGAGCTTAATGCTCTACACAACCCTGGTAGTCGGCGAGGTAGTGGAAATGAGAAAGCTGCTGTGAGTCAAAGAACTGCTCTGGCTGCTGCTCTAGGAGGACGAGTACTGGTCTCTGCAATGAATACGATATCAGGTTTGTTTACTCTCTTAATCTTATTTATTCTGGAGATTTATGTCTGATAAGAAACCAGATATTTCAAATCTGATGTACAATATTATATGTTGACTTCTGCAGGTGTCAAAGCCACATATCTCTTGGCTGTATCATTTTTGGAGATAATACGATTTAGCAGCAATGGTGGCATTCTAAATGGCAGTTCAAGCTCCACAGCTTCTCGTAGTGCTTTCAACTCTGTCTTTGAATACCTTAGAAGTCCGAATCTCATGCCAGCTGTTTCTCAGTGTTTGACAGCAATAGTTCACCATGCATTTGAAACAGCAATGGCTTGGCTGGTAACCACTGTTTCATTTGAAATATTCTTTTGTTACTGTTCGTTTCCATTTTGGATGTTGCTTTCCCTATTTTTGGCTTTGTCCGTGGCGAGGTATTTCTGGATATCTGATTCGATGCATTCGACTACGGTTAAAACTTAAAAATCCTTTTTTGTTAGTGTTTTTATTTATTTTTTATTTGTTGGTTATGTGGCCATGGTTTTAGCATATATGCATGTGTAGTGGCGTTTGCTAGGAAGTAAGAAACAACTTTGATCACATGTCATTCTGGGGACCAAACTATGCAATGTCTTCTAGTTCCTGCAGCTTAACCTAGGCCATGAACATCCGCCAATCTGAATTACAGCAACTTATTATTGTGAAACTCCCATTTAATAACTGACAGTATCCTGTATGCAGCCTACGTAATCGACTGTCCGTACTCTTAGTTTCCTGAAAAAGTTTTATGCTATCATTATGTGAATTAACTTAGGAATATAGGATTTTTTATCGTAGCTAGAAGTTTACATATGATGTTTCCCCACCCGATCTCTAGACTCTAGAGGAAAGCTCGCAGCTCCTGGAATATTCCCCATAATGCATTTGTACATACATTACGCCACCTTAGCGAGCTAAAATGGGCTAGGGAGTTGGAGAACATAATGGACTACCTTGAATTTGGGAGCATTGTTTGTACACAGACGTAATTCCCCCCTTCGGCTTGGATATCGAAGGGTCATGAGAAGGGAAAGGATAGTGGACTACTCGACACAATACAAGATCTGGTCTCTGTTGTACCTGGCTTTCCAACAAGTTTGATATCATGCACATGTGTGTTAAACTGTTAATTCTTGCTGCTGGATTCTGACATATATCTGTATCACCTGTAATTTGAAAACTGAACTCTTATATTATGAGAAAGTTCTCCAATCCTGAGTTGTGAACTGATGATGCACTGATTCTTCTCACGATCCAATTGCAGGGGAGAGGAGATATGTTTCAGTTGATCTTCTTGCGGATATTGATAGACTATACCCATGAACTTAGTATGACCCTTGCTGTAGTGAAAAGTTGGCATCATTGCCACCTTAATCAAATGAATACAGGCATTAACGATTCGTCATTGACTTTAAATGTTTAGTGTGGATGTGTTGTAATTTACATGTGGCTTCAGATTGCTTTTAGAACAGAAGGTGTTACACAGTTTATGCTTCCTAAAATTCATGAATTTTTATGATCCAGACCCAATAAAAGCACAAAATAGAGTTTGGTTGAGATCACGCTGATTAAAACTTATCGCACCTCATATACACATGATCACGCAGTTCCATAGCTATTTACAAGCTTAGTCTTAGCCGTCTCTTCATTTGCTTTATCACATGTTATTGTATTTCTATTTCTTTGAGAATTTCCTAATTAATCATTATTGTACTTGCTAATTTGGGCAGGAAAATCAGGCATCTGAGTCTGGGCTAGAGGCTGAGGCCAGGGAATCTACTCTCTCTATCCATGCCTGTTTCCTGATAAAAAATCTGTCTCAAAGGGATGAGCATGTACGAGACATCTCAGTCAATTTGTTAACTCAACTAAGAGAGAAATTTCCACAGGTAAAGATGCTTGTGGTATTCTTCACTTCTTAATTTCACTTATTAAGAGTACTATGAATTGTGTTTTATTTAATTTGCAGATTTTATGGAATTCATCATGTCTGGATTCACTACTACTGTCAATGCATAGTGACCCACCTTCTACCACTGTTAATGATCCTGGTTATGTCGCTAATGTTCGCTCTTTGTACCAAAAGATTGTCCGTGAATGGATCATTGTTTCGCTATCACATGCCCCATGCACCAGTCAGGGTCTTCTTCAGGTTTGTTTTTATCTTGGTACAGTTGAATTTCTTATGTGATTGCTTTTGTCTTGCCGGAGAACCTGCTATTTATTTGTACGTCGGGTTCTTGCGGGAAACTACTCGAACTGACGATTGGTAGTACTTTTCTTTCCATTTATCTATATTATCATAAACTATGATGCATGAACCGTTTCATGAGTGGGTAGGGGTTTAATTGACCCAGAACCAATTTGAGATTAAAAACCAAGCTAAATATGAGAGTAGCAACCTTGGGTTCTAGGGATGTTTGAACGAATTCTCAATGGTAATACAATACTTTATATTATCCTTTTCTTTTCCTAATAATAATAAGATTTGTAAT
>JAQRGC011797088.1:0-11453 GCA_028659135.1 Plantago lanceolata
TGCATTTCCAGCACCTCCTTGATTGTCATCATCATCATCCCTTTTATCATCATCAGTAGGTGGAGGGGAATTACCACCTTCATCATCATCCTTGTTTTCATCCTAATCCTCTTTTTCTTCAACTCCTTCAGGCTCATTTCCCTCAGTGAGATTTATGAAAGAAGTATCATGACCTTCATCATCATCTAGAATGATTAGATCCATGTCACAATACTTATGCTTGCTAGTGATTTCTTCCTCTCACTGATTCAGATTTTATTAGCTTGTGTAGATGTCTGTAATTGGCATGCCCCAACTTCTGATGCCAGAGAGTGACTTCATCCACTTTAGAGAGATTGCATGTTACTCTCTCCACAATCTTGTAGCAGTTGTCACTCGATCTTTTCCCTGTAAGAATGCATTCATCAGACAGATTAAGAAAATAACATGCAGTTTTATCAAATTTGACCAGCATATCCTCGTCACAGAGATGACTAATGCTGATTAGATTTGCTTTAAGTCCTTCTACAAGATACAAATCACTTAGCATAGGCAAGCCAGGGATGTTTAGATCTCCTTTTCCAAGTATTTTTCCATGTGATCCACCACCATATGTAACTGACCCACTGGCAAGATGTACAAAGTTGATGATATGGTGTCTAGATCCAGTCATGTGTCTCGAGCATGCACTATCTAGATACCACTCACCAGTGATGAGTCTTGTGGCAGCCATCAGGCATGTGAGGTCATGTGTTGGGGCAATTGTTTTGCCAACATCTGACTCAACATGGGAAGATTGTGAATCTTTTTGTAGGATATTACGTTCCTCAGGATCACAGCATGAATGCAGTGTACCAGGAATTGCACCTGGTCTAATATCCCTTGTCATTGCAATGTTTTCTTCCTCGAGGAGATAGTCTATACTAAAGTGATGCGAAGAGGTGTCTTGGCATGAAATTTTCAGACCTCTGATCGTATCCTGTGAATTCTTGTAGTGATCTTCAGAATCCTTCCTGACCACAGAGTGACAGTTAGATATCCTTTCGAGTTTGAGACCCATGTTTTGGAGAATTTGAGAGTCTGGTCATAAGGATTCTGACAGCTTTCTTTTGGCTGGGTGGCTTCATAGTTCGAATGATAGACACTACAGGAACAAGAGTGTTCAAGTGTCCAGAGAGCCAGTTTGCCAGAAGATCCAGAGTTTTACGAACTCTGAATTCACCAGTTTCCATCTCTGTATCAAGTCCAATCACTTACTATGGAAGTCATAAGCTCTTGATGCCAATTGAAATAAACTACGGGCATAACTTGAACTAGATCTGAGACAGAGAGTGGTGTTGAGTGAGTTGTTTAGATAACAATCCCCACAACACTACAAAATAACAGAGTAAAAAAAACAGCGGAATTAAAATAACACAGAACTTTTCTCAAGTGATATGAATACCACTTGAGAGATAGCCAAAGGCTTTAAAGACTATAGTAATTGATCGAAACCTCAGAGATTACAATGATGAATCAACAACTACCTAATCCTAAAACATAAGGTTAAAGATGATGAATCACATACTACTCTTCCTAGCTGTAAACTGAAACACAGAGATCCCAATACACAACTAGACAAGAACTAAAATCATGTAAAACAGAAAAACTCGAATAGATGAACTTCAATGCTTCCTGGAATTTTTCTGTGTTAAATTTCTCCAAAGCTTTCCTTGAGCTTATATAGCAGTCTCCAAGGTACCCACATAAAAAAGCTTCGTATCTTCTTCAGTACTTAAGATCTCATCTTGATTGCGTTGCAGATTGCTCCTCAAGACTAACCTTATTTAGCAAAATCTTTACAGAATAGAAAATCTTTCTATACCAAAACCTTGCCAAAACATTCTACACACTTCCTCATGCCGTGTACCTTCATACCTATTATTCTTAAGACACAAGATACACCAAAAACCTATTGTTGTGAAGAAAAGGTGAAATCCCCAATAAGTACATAAAGTGCTAACCATGTGTTGTACTGATGTTGTACTGATGTTTACTCAACATGTACCAGAACACAAGATCATGACACTTTCAAGTCTAAGTCATCCTATACACCTAAATCACAACCCAACACAACCTAGAGACTACAATTGGCTTTTATGATCGGTCTATGGCTCTAAGTCACATAAAGGGTTTGAGACTCCGTAGTTTAACTCAGCAAATACATGCAAAAATGAAACATGCCAATAGCATGTTATTGCGAAATTCAACCAAACCTAAACTAACAAGTTGAGCATAGGACATAAATTGAAACATTTAATTCATTCAATGTAAAAGTTCAGACTTGGCATACAGACTCGAGATGCAAGTGAATGAGATGTATACAGACTATCTAATACTAATAAAATCAAAGTAAACGTGCTAAAGAAAGATGCATGCAAGAGACAAATGATAGAAAACAAGTACAAATACTCAAACGACAATAGTAAGCAAGCCAATCACATGTAAAATCACAACTGACCCGCCCCCCCAAACCTAGCCTAGAGCTGGTCTCCAGCAAAAAGGATAGAAATAAAGGAAGGTAGTGATAGAATGGTACCGAATGTGATGGCCCTTGTCGGCTGAGTATAACAAGAGATGGAGACTAGAAACCAGAAGGGGGGTCAATGTCCCCATAGTACTCATGGCGCCAATCCTGGATCAAATCCTGCTGCTGGCGTAGATTAACTTGCTGCTGACGGAGAGTTTCCTGCTGCTCCAGGATTAGTGTGTACTGGGCAGCCATCAACCTCCTCTCCTCGGCACGCTGATCCTCTGTTGCGTTCCAGACCTTCTCATTTGTGACTAGGTAGGTCTTAAAGTCATTCCTATAGCTAGCCACCTCTTCCCCCACTGCTGCGACCTGACTAGAGAGAGTGTTATACTTCTCGTCTAAGTAATCCCTCACACCTACAAAATCAAATTGGTTCACAGGGGAAGTGATAGCTGTCTGTGGTGGCTGAACTGGCTGACTTGCTGTCATCTCGTGTGCTTCAGTCATCTCCTGGTCACCCTCCAAAGGCTGGGGTCTGTCATGTTTGGTGAGTCTGGCATTGTAAGCTCTTGCAATAGGTGCGATGTTTGTCTAATCAAACCGTGGAGGATGTACTGTAATATCTATGTCTGGCACCCCAGCTGCGACACACATTGCAGTAATGAGGCAAGGGAAAACAAGTGGTTTCACACTATGGCGGTGTGAGAAGAACTCCTCGTAGATTATACCATCGATATCTATCTCATATCCTGCAATGATGGCGTGGATGAACTCAGCGTAGTAACACAGGATGACGATGTCATTCATCCTAGGGATGGGATTGGCAATGATGAACTTCATAATCAAACGAGCTTCTAGGATTAAATCAATTTGAGTGAGGCAAGTTGGTGGGTCTTGAGGTTTGTAAACATACCCCGGATGGCATATCCTCCTGCATAGATCTTCAAAAACTGTCCGCGTACCTTTCCTTTCATATTTGTATATGTTGGAGCCACCTTCAGGGTTCTCGGATCCCTCACGGATAAACATCTCAATAGCATAGTCGTCGAACTCTACCAATACGCCCCTGATGGGCACCTCTTGCTTACTCGTGTAGTTTGTGAAAGCAACGTAGAACTCATAGACAAGCATCTCGTCGTATCCCACAAATGAGTCAGAAGTGAAGAACTTCCAATTCGTCTCTTCCCTGAGAGAGTACAAGGGGCGGAGCCCTTCAATCCTCTTATTGCGTGCAAGGACCTCAATTGGTCTGTCAGTAATGATGCTACGGTCTCCCTTTGCCACTTGCTCCATGAAGTTCTTTTGGAATTTGCCCAACTTCTTAGATGGTGCGTAATTTGTTCCTTCTATTACCAAGAATATTATTTCCATTCCAGTGTTGGACAATGAAAGGTTTTCCTTCTGTTTTGCTAATAATAACTGTTATTTTTTCGCTTAATGGAACTGTTCATGGAACAGCTTCACTTGTGAATGGTTTATATATGCTCAACTGTACTATTGCTTTGCTTCAAACAACAAACAAACGATTGAGACTTAGTAGTAAAGATAGTCCATCTTATTTGTGGCACTGTAGGCTAGGTCATATAAATGACACAAGAATTTCAAGGTTAATTAAACTTGATTACTTAACCCCATTTGACTTGGAGTCTCACGGATAATGCGAATCTTGTCTCAAAGGTAAGATGATCAGTAAACCTTTCAAGGGAAAGGGAACACGTGCGCACGAACCGCTTGAACAGATACACACTGATGTGTGTGGTCCGTTTCCCACTCAAGCGAGAGGTGGATTTCCTTACTTCATCACCTTCACAGACGATTTCTCTAGATATGGATATGTATATCTTATGAAGAACAAATCCGAATCATTTGATAAATTCAAGGAGTTTAGGGTTGAAGTCGAGAAACAATTGGGCAAAAGTATCAAGGATCTACGATCTGATCGAGGAGGCGAATACTTGAGCAAAGAGTTTCTTGATTACTTGAAGGATCAAGGGATCATGTCACAATGGACACCTCCTGGGACAGCCCAGTTAAATGGAGTTTCTAAGAGGAGGAATCGAACCCTATTAGATATGGTTCGAGCCATGATGACTTTCTCAACATTACCGATATATCTTTGGGGTTACGCATTACAAACTTCAATCTACATTCTTAATCGTGTTCCATCTAAGTCGGTCGATAAAACAACATATGAACTATGGTTTGGTAAGAAACCAAGTCTTGAACATTTGAGGACCTGGGGTTGTCCTGCATATGTCAAGAAGTTGATGACCACGAAATTGGAAGCAAGAAGTGAGAAACTTTATTTTATTGGCTATCCCAAGGAAACAAAGGGATACTACTTTTATCACGATCAAGATCACACAGTGATTGTATCTAGAAATGCTATGTTCTTGGAGAACGAGTACATTCTTAGCGACCTTGAAAAGGATAAAGTAGATTTTGATGAAAGTCAAAATGCGCAACATAATTTAGAGGATGAAGAACTCGAGGGGTCGAATACACTTGGCATGAGTATACCTTATGGTATGGGTGTCCATGCTAGTGGGAGCATTGATAGAAATCATGGGGATTTCACAAATGCTGCTCCAAGTGTAGAGGAGGCATCCCGGGATGAATCCCAGGAAGCCTCAAGACCGACCCCGTCGACCGAGATCTACTGGCAATGAGGCCCTTAACCTAGATCATGAGAACCAGGGCGCGGCCCAAACTACTCCACAAGCTGTCGTTCCTGTCACGACTGTGGCACCAACCACGAGTCCCGCACCCGTGATTGTACCGGTTACATAAAATGAGGCTCTCAGAATCCTGGAGGAGATGCCCGGACTATTCACGGATCCCGTCACGGGAAATAAGCTTACCAAGGAGGAAATTTGTGCCCAACAAAAGGCCATGAAATATCAAGTTGAGGCCCTATCTAAGATAGTGCAAGTGCACGAAAAGGAGATCTTCAATACTCCCAATCCCCTCTCACTTTAAATCCAATCCGCAAGGATTGAAAAGACGATTACCCCATTGGAATCCTACTTTGGGAAGACTTGCCCGGAGAGCCATCTTATGCGATACCAAAGCAAGATGGGTATCTATAGGCACAACAAAGACGTTTTGGCATTGACCTTCCCCACTACTTTGTTTGATGATGCAAGGGAGTGGTGGATCAAATTGCCAAGTGGGAGCATCAATTCTTTTGATCAGGCTTGTAAGCTATTTGTTGAAAAGTTTACCCGCATGAAGCGAAAGAAGAAGTTCCTTAGCCTGCTCACCGGGACCATCCAAGGCCCTAATGAGACCCTTAGGGATTTCCTTGGGAGGTTTTGCACGGTGGCAGAATAAGTTGAGACTCACACTATTGTGAAGGGAGTGGAGATTCTCTATGGGAACCTCCACAATCGCCAATTGGCCGATCTCATATCCACGGCACAACCTAAGTTCGAGAAGGAATTTGAGGAAATCTGTGACAGATTCATAGACTCGGAGGAGTTCAAGAAGTTCACCCCCATCCGTGCCGGGGCAATTGTCAAGAAGGAGAACCCCGCGCCCAAGGTTGAGCCTCCAAGGCCCAAACCCAAGTATTATCAGAGATACGATGGGATTCCTAGGCCACCCAAGGCTCCAGGATTTACTGAGTTCACTGAATTGAACAAGCCAAGATCTGAGATCCTCTCGATCATGCAAGGTTGCAACATGCCCATCCAGTATCCTCCTAAGATCCCGACAGACCGTGTCCATCCTAACTGTAAGAGGTTTTGCCACTTTCATAGGAGCAAGGGTCATGATACAAACACTTGCACCAATCTGAAGATAGAAATTGAAAAGAATGTTTAAAGTGGCAAATTCCAACAACACGTGGCCAATACGGCTCCTAGTGGCACTCAAGTTCAATTGCCTCCGCCCCCAACCGGAGGACTTGGCCTACAAGCGCAGCCTGATCCCGTGCGTCCCGAGGTGCTAGAGGAGTTACTCGAAGGACTGGATCCTAACAATGTCAACAACATCCCATACCACGGCCATATAAACACCATTTGGGGAGGTCCGGCGGGAGGTTGCTCTATGAAGGCCTGAGAGAAAACCGCACAACACATTTTGTGCATGGACAAGGCTTATGGCCCCCTTATACCCGAAGGCACCAATAAGATACACTTTCATGAAAGTGAGATACCAGCCCCTTGTGCGGGGGGAGGAGAAGTCATCGACCCCGATCTGCCTTTGGTGGTTACAATTGATATTGCGGCCTTTACTGTTTCTAAGGTCTTAATTTATACCGGATGTTTTAGTAAATATGTAAGAAAATATCTCGAAGATTGCGTAGTGGAAGTTTAAAATTTTTCTTAACATACATGATCATGCTCATGATTATATGTCACTGGTTGATACACTTACTGAATCGGATCAACCGGTAGTTCGTTCTGTTCGTTGGTGAAATAGAGCTCGGCGATTCGCTCGTCTATAAGAGCAGCAAGACCGTCCGAGTATTATTCAAAGTCGAATACGTCAAGGTCTTCGTCAAGATGATTCATGCACGACTTCAAACCTTTTTATCCACGCATCGTTGCAAGTCAAAGTCGTTAGGAAGGCTTTATTCTAAATCTGGAGATGGAGAAGATATGCGAGAGATATTCTGTAGAGAATAATGCGTAATAAACTAAAATACAGTGACTTGTATATTTATAGCCAAATCCCCTAATCAAATTTCCAAATAGGACTCTAAACCATTTAGGAGTCTATTAGGAAATTTGACTTAGGCCCCAAGAAAACAAACCCCAGAAGGAAAGAAGATGGGGAGGGAAAAAACCCTCCCCAGCCGCCGCCCCCTAGCAGCCGGCTCCTTTGGGCTAGTCTCTTGGGCTCGGCTATGGCCGGGCCAAATGGCCCGACCCCGGTCCTTTCCGTCCAAATCCAATTTGATTGTTTTTGTTGATTTTCTCTCTACATATCATATTAATTTAAAATCCAATTTCAAATTAACTTCTCCATATTATTAATTAATATTGATCCAGTCAATAATTAATTAATATCTCATTGGACTTACAACGACCGTATTGTGTGACCCATTAGGCCTCATCAAGAATATCACTGACACTCCAACATCATACTTCCATAAGATTCCGAATCGGTCTTACAGACAATATATTCTCATGAGGACGTTTGCTGAAGGAATGCAAAACCACCTGTCGACAAGGCATGTAGTGACAATGTCCTTTTATTTCACGGATAACTTTTATTGAGCCGCGATCATAGATTAAGTGTCTGATCATAATGACTCAATTGTTCTCACTCTATTAGTTGATTTAATGCACATGTTCAATACCATATTGAACATGCCATATGCACCGGCCGATGACTTAACAAATCACACTAACAATGAGAACTTAAATCCTCCCATAGTATATCAGCTATTCATGGGGAGTGAATCCTGTTCTTGGCGCCATTGCCGAATGACATACACTTTCATAGAACACCCAACTATAGACGTATCTACCATTGGCTATGGTTCAAGCGTTGTCTATAATCTATGTGTGATACTAGATGTACTCATTCGCAATGCCCTCAAGTCTAAGGACATTTTCACAATTACCACCACTACTTCCATAGACACTTTGGAATAGCTTGAAAACCTAAATGGTTTCGTGGTCGGGTATTGCCAATCACATCCAAGAGATCATGTCCCCATCATGGGTTATCCCGTTACCTCGTAGCTGTGGGATCAACTACATTTTCTAAAGATATTATGCAGGCCCACATTCTGGTTTTCGCATATCCAAACTCTCCATGTAAGTAGAGGATATTTAACCAGCGTCGGGTTTTAGAACCATAAGCGTTTGATCCAATGAGCTACCACTAGCTTCATTGATTTCTTATGTTCATGGAGTCAATCATTAAATAATAACAGACAAACAGATTATATAAATAATGAATACGAAGCCATAAATAAAGATTGTATTATTGTTGAATAAAATAATACATGCTAAATGTGACCTCAAGCATATATCGTCCCTTATCTAGATTGTCTCTAGGACATATATCTTTCAATCTCCCACTTTACCTAGAGCCAATCACTCATAGGCTTAACGCCAACATTCTTAAATGTTTCTTAGTGAAAGGATCAGCCACGTTATCAGCTGTGGCAACTCTATCTAGACATACTGATTTCCTAATAATAAAATCTCGAATGAGATGATATTTCCGACATATATGCTTGTTCTTCTTTGTGGATCTTGGCTCCATCGCTTGTGAGACAGCACCATTGTTGTCACAATAAACGACGATTGGGCTACAATCCGGAACTACCTTTAATTCCGTTAAGAACTCGGACAGCTATATGGCTTCCTTTGATGCTTCCGAAGCAGCAATATATTCGGACTCTGTGGTAGAATCAGTGAGGGTTGATTGTTCACAACTCTTCCAGCTGACAGCTCCTCCATTGATTGTAAACACATAACCAGTTTGTGATTTATAATCGTCTGGATCTGATTCGAAACTGGCGTCTGAATATCCACGCATTACCAACTCTTGTTCACCACCAAACACCAACCACCAATCTCTAGTTCTCCTCAGATACTTTAGGATTGTCTTAACTGCAGTCCAGTGTTTTATTCCTGGACTTTGTTGGTGTCGACAAGTGACACTTAAATCATATGATACATCAGGCCTAGTGCAATTCATTGCATACATGATAGATCCAATTGCAGAAGCGTATGGAATCTTACTCATGTATCGAACCTCCTCATCAGTCGTAGGACTATCCTTGGATGACATGGATATGCAATGCCTTGCCGAAAAGAATCCTTTTTTGGATTCTTCCATCTTGTATTGCTTAAGTATCTTGTCGATGTAGGTGGTTTGTGACAGCCCTAACATTCTTTTGGATCTATCCCTATGGATCTTGATCCCAAGAATGTAGCAGGCTTCACCTAAGTCCTTCATTGCGAAAGTCTTAGACAACCATTGTTTGATAGACTTAAGCATGGGAATATTTGTACCCATAATTAAAATGTCATCGACTTAAATTATAAGGAACACATTCCCTTCTTCACTATGTTTAAAATAAACACATGGATCTTCTGCGCTACTAATGAAGTCCATAGATTTGATGGCTTCATCAAAACGTAAGTTCCAACTCCGAGAGGCTTGCTTCAATCCATAAATGGATTTCTGTAGCTTGCATACTTTATTAATTTTTTCTTTGGATTCAAATCCTTCAGGTTGAGTCATGTACACCTCTTCCTTGAGGTTTCCATTGAGGAAAGCCGTTTTGACATCCATTTGCCAAATCTCATAATCATAGTATACAACAATCGGAAGCGAAATTCGAATATACTGTATCTTCGCAACGGGTGAGAAGGTTTCATCATAATCAATGCCTTGGCGTTGATTATAACCTTTCGCCACCAACCTAGCTTTATAGGTTTGTACGTTGCCCTCAAAATCAGTTTTCTTCTTGAAAACCCATTTACACCGTTTAGGTATATCAACCAAATCCCAGACTTGATTGGTGTACATGGAGTCTATTTTGGATTCCATGGCTTCTTGCCATCTCTTTGAATCAACACCCAGCGTTGCTTCCTTATAGGTTTCAGGATCGATAGAACTTGCAAAGTCATTTAAAAGATCATCATCCTCGACTAGAAACTGCGTGGTTTGAGCCACCGATTTCAGTCTTTCAGACCTACGGAGTGCGACTTGTGTTTGTTTGCGAGATGTGTTTTTCCTGTGAGGAACTGGGATCTCAGTTTGGACTGTATTCCCTTTAGAGGCAGACCGGGCGGTCGAACCAGGCGAGCGAGCCACACTGGTCGGACTGACCGATTCCGGGATCGGCTGTGAGGGGTTCTGGGGTCCATCCCGGGGTTCCTCATCTACACTTGGAGCAGCATTCGTGAATTCCACGGGATTTTTGTCAATGCTCCAACTAGCATGGACATCCATACCATAAGGTATATCTATACAAAGTGTATTCGATTTCTCGAGTTCTCTATCCTCTAAATTATTTTGCGCATTTTGACTTTCATCAAAATCTACTTTATCCTTCTTAAGATCACTAAGAATGTATTCGTTCTCCAAGAACTTGGAATTCCTAGTTACAACAATTGTGTGATCTTGATCGTGATAGAAGTAGTCTCCTTTCATTTCCTTGGGATAGCCAATAAAATAAAGTTTCTCACTTCTTGTTTCCAACTTCATAGTCGTTAACTTCTTGACATATGCAGGACAACCCTAGGTCCTTAAATGTTCAAGACTTGGTGTCTTACCAAACCATAGTTCGTATGGTGTTTTATCGACTGACTTAGGTGGAACTCGATTATGAATGTACACTGAAGTTTGTAATGCGTAACCACAAAGATATATCAGTAACGTTGAGAAAGTCATCATGGCCTGAACCATATCCAATAGGGTTCGATTCCTCCTCTCAGAATCTCCATTTAACTGGGATGTTCCAGGACGAGTCCATTGTGACTTGATTCCTTGATCATTCAAGTAACCAAGAAACTCCTGGCTCAAGTATTCCCCATCTCGATCTGATCGAAGGATCTTAATACTTTTCCCTAGTTGTTTCTCGACTTCAACCCTAAACTCCTTGAATTTCTCAAATGAATTGGATTTGTTCTTCATAAGATATACATATCCAAATCTAGATAAATCGTCTGTGAAGGTGATGAAATAAGAAAATCCACCTCTCGCTTGAGTGGGAAACGGACCACACACATCAGTGTGTATCAATTCAAGTGGTTCGTGCGCACGTGTACCCTTTCCCTTGAAAGGTTTACTGATCATCTTACCTTTGAGACAAGATTCACATTCTCCATGAGATTCCAAAGCAAATGGGGTTAAGTAATCAAATTTGATTAACCTTGCAATTCTTGTGTCATTGATATGCCCTAGTCTACAGTGCCACAAATAAGATGGACTATCTTTGTTACTAAGCCTCAATCGTTTGTTTGTTGTATGAAGCAAAGCAATAGTA
>JAQRGC011797519.1:0-11254 GCA_028659135.1 Plantago lanceolata
CTAGCATTACGACTAAAGACCACATTCGATTTTTCTAAATTAATAACTTGGCCAGAGCCATGGCTATAGACATTTAGAATATTCATAATAGTAGTAGCAGCAAGAGGCGTAGCATGACAAAAGATCATAGTATCATCAGCAAACAGTAAATGAGAGATTTCGGGTGCAGTGGGGCTAATTTTAATTCCCTGTATGGAACCAGCTGAGGTAGCATTAGCAAAAAGCGCACATAGAGCTTCAGTACACATATTTTAATATGCCTCACATGAAATATTAATGTGTATCGATGAATATGTTGTTGAAAACCATGGTTTATTGTGATTATGTTGTGTTAGGTTCGTCACAACGTATGATATTGTAGTTAAGTTACTTACGTAGTTGTATTATTATGAAGTATTGTTTACTTACACTAATATTGTAATTGCACAAAAATATTTTAAGTGAATTAATATGATTTAAGGTGTGAATCAAGCAAATTCGTTCGGGTTTTAATTTAACCTAATGCACCTCTTGAGGGGGCGTGTAAAGAAATGAAAGAAATAGAAATGGAAGATTGCTCCATTGAACAAGCAACAATAGATGAAGAACAAGAGACGAACTTGTGTGAATTCATCATTGCGCTCTCGAGTCATAATACGGACGACTTAGTCATAAATCGCATTTGTAGAGAAGAAGTTGCTCAAGTATTTCAGCAACTTTGGTTTAGTCTTGTAAATAGCAGTTTAGATTGATAAGGGTAGATTAGTCTTTTGTTAATTAGATTAGTCTAGTATAAATATCTGCTCTTTCCCTCTCTCTTGTACACAGATTCATTTTTCAATTTGTCAAATACACACAGAATTATTTAGCTTGTTGCCCACACAACAATGGCTTCCTTCATCGTTTCCATCATCTCCGGTGAATTTGACATGGTCTCAGAGCACGGTTGAGAGACCGGAGCTTCTGATTCACCGTTGATTTTGCCTTTTTCACTTTCTCTGTGTGTTGATTCATCTTTCTCTCTGTCGGTTCGGCAGTTTTGTTACTTCGAGCTTCGATTGTTCGATTTGTTGTCAATTCAGCTCAATTCTAGCTCGGTTGAAGTAGATTTGAAGCTTCATTCACTATTTTGTTGTTGATCTATCTGGTTGTTGGTGAGATTGGCTCAATTGTGATCGGAAAATGGTGGATCTACGTGATGGCGATACTACTGCTGGCTCCAGCTCTGCGAATCATGAGATTAACAACGATGATAATGTGAGTCTTGTTTTCTTTTACTCTTTATCTTGCCTGTTACGTAAATGTTGGTTTCTTTGAGCTATTACGTAATACCTGTCTTCGTTTTAGTTATCAAGTCACTTAGCTTGTTCTGGATGCGTAGCAATCAAATTGCGATTAATTTTTCAGAAGAAACTTAGCTTGTTTTGTGAGTTTTATATTCATAATAATGGTTACTCAAGGAGTGTTTGGGGTTCCACTTGATTTTACTGTTTTTGGTGAAAGGTGTAAGAGGAAAAGTATATACACTAGGGTAGTTCCGTCTAGAAGGGGATCGAAATTTCATGTATGTAGGTGTTCAAAGAATAAGAACTGGAGATTCCATGGCAACATGTTTATGCAAAGTGTTGAGTTGTTACGGAGGAATCTAGAATTAAGGAGTGGTTGGATGATCAACTCTGTGCGAGAGCCTTTTGTTCTTACTAAAAAGCTCGAAAACTATGTTACTCCACTGTGTGAGGAAGAGTAGCTGTTGGGATTTAACTTCATTCACAGAATTAATTTCTTGGGACCGTCTTTCCTGAGCCCTGAGCTTATAAATAGAAGGATTAATTTTGAGTTTTGTTGGTCCTGGACTGGATGTGTAGCAACGAAATGGATTAATTGTTCAGATGAAGCTTAGCTTCATAACTCTGCTTATATGATGTGCATCTTTTTCAATTGCATTGTTCTCTTTACTCGTTTGGGCATGTCGTCTGAAACATTACTGGTGAAGTGTTGCTAAAACTTGAAATATTGCATATAGATGTTTGGGAGATGGAATGTCATTTGGAGACTGAGTTTTGATCCGTGTTTCTTACAGAGGGGGGCCAAGAGGACCGATGTAGCAAACCCAAAGAAGAACAAAAAAGTGAGTCTCTTCTTGTTTCTTTTTCTTTTTTTCGTTTCGAATACCCCTTTAAGTCTATGAAAACAAATACCAACAGCTTTATGCATATGCACGTTACACTGCTAAACTGTTGAATAAGACTACTTGCAAGTAATGAGGACTGCTTTTGTGCAGGAAGCCTTGAATACCCCTGAAATGAAGCGAGCTGAACAGTTTAGACGTAATTTGCCTCGAAATACCCCTTCATGTGCGATGCTTATGCAGAAAAGTAATGTCCTAAGAGGATTCATGATTGTGAGTAGAAGTTGACTTTATACTTGCACTTGATTTTCATAAATGAATGGAACTTTGTCTGACATGTTTTCTTTAACTTCAGCAATTTCCAGCTTGGTTTTACAGAGATCATTTACCAGACAAAAACTCTGAATTCGTTCTGGTGGCTCTGAACAAAGATGGGGAAGAACAACATACTGAGACAGTGGGATACCTATACAATACGAGCTCTGTTGGTAAACTAAGCGCTAAATGGAGGGAATTCTCAACAAAACTTGGATTGGGGGAAGGCGATGTCTTGGTTTTTCAACGTCGTCCTGATATTCGGAGGTCTAATGATGAGCCCCAGGTATTATTACATGTGTATATTTTCAGGAAAAGCCAACTTACTGAGGTGCATGGGGATGTGCCTATGGATACAGGTAAACGGAAACTTCCAGCGGTAGTATGATTATTGTTCAACTCCTGTATGAATTTTGGTATTTCTGACTGACAGAGGAACAAGAGCTGCTGCTTCTTGATTCCGATAAGCCATCACATGTTGATCCCGGTTCAAATGGAGATTTAAAGGGTAAAGATGTCAGCGAATTCACTGTAACCATGGGTGAAACTAAAAAGGCTTATGACTGTCTGGGTATAAAACGTAAATGAAATCTTCCAGCACTATGATTATTATTCAACTCCTATATTAATTTTAGCGTTTCTGACTGACAGAGAAACAACAGCTGGATTGGCTGTTTGATATGCCCTTCATGTCATCAGATAATGTTGACATGGTAGCCGGGATGATATCAGAAACCGACAGCGTTGCTGATGAGATGGATAAATTGCAAAAGTGGAATGAAGCTTAAAAGTTGCTCAAGCGGGATGATAATACAGGTAAATGAAAACATCCAGCGATAGTATGATTGTTATTCAACTCCTATATTAATTCTGGTGTTTCTGACTGACAGAGAAACAACAGATGGATGGGATGCTTGATATTTTCTTCACGTCATCAGATAATGTTGACATGGTAGCCGAGTCGATATCAGAAATCGCGAAGATTGCTGTTGCTGTCAGCAAAGTGAAATCGGCTACATCTATTGATGTTGAAGAAATGAAGAAGTGGAAGGAAAGTCTTGCAGCTTTTGATCTGGGGGTACTGAGCATGAATGTGCAGGTTGTATGTTAAAGGATAGATGAGTTGTTAAAGAAGCACCACGACGGGGCCTGAGTGGATGCACTCACATCAGCTGATATTTGTATTAGCAGCCCCAGAATAAGATAGTTGAAACATGGGATGCAATTACGATCTTATAGCTAGCAGTTAAACATGTACATAGATGTTGTGTAGAACAGCACCTGTCCTATTTTGTTGGTACGGTGATGAGTAGACTCTCAATATATTTCAGGAGTGTTAATAGCAGCAGCCTTTGAATCGTACATCCTTGATTTGTTTGTTAATAGCAGCCTGAAGCCAAAAGATGTTAGTAGTAAAACTTTATGCTAAAGTTTGAAGTTCACACCAATAGGCGATAGGTTACGTATGAACATATCATGTTTATTTAATCTGCTAATGCTAATTACTTAATCGAATCAGCAAGACCATTCTCAGTCTTCACACACACCATTAGACTTAGATTTTTGCTTCTCTGGTAGGAGATATATAGATCACTCTTCCCTGATTTGGGCTTATCTTCAGGAGTAGAAAGCATGACCATGCTAGCTGTAACAGCATTCAGATGCTCTTGGATTCTTGCCTGTGCCGCAGCAGCACAAGTGTCAGTCAGTCTGCCACTCCACAACATCATCACTGTCAACTGCAGTGGCATCATTGTCATCATCAGCATGACTGCCAGTTGGAGAATGATCTTCATCTGAGTGATGGGATTTCTTCTTGATGGGATAACGGCTTGCAGAAGAACCTGTGATTGTAAACACAATAGGTAAGGTAGGTGCTTATTGAAAGCTGAATGATATGGCATACCTGAGAACACATAGATTAACAAGCGTAGAAAACCTAACAAAAGCAGGGGGGGTTATAGTCCTAAATCTCCAGGAAAGAACGTCAATTTACAACACTGTGGTCCTAAAGAAACAAGAATGTCCACATAGTTAAGTAAATATATATCACCAATAAACGTCTGGACTTGTAAGATCTCCAGCAAATGTGGCCACTTCCGAAATGCACATCCCAAATGAATATATATACTCATTGTATTCATCATCATACACATCGGTAGCCATGAAGTTCGGTGTCCCTGATAAATTGCCCAAAAAATCCATAAGAAGCCTATTTTGCAATGGAGTCGATCACAATTGCAAAACAATGCTCACCTACAATACGAGCAGCATGAGATTTACTACGGATCGCAGCGAGGCCAAGATCACCAGTTTTAACCTCCCCTTGGTTCCCATTGATGAATATGTTGTCACATTTAAGGTCTCTACGAATGAAAGGCAGATTGTGACAGTGGAGATATACACTAGGCCTTGCAAAATCTGTCTGCACCAATGCTTAATTGCTCTAATGTTGACCCCCTTATGCCTCAGCCTATACCTAGTTTTCAGAATCAAATGCATAATATAATTAAAGCAAACAAGTTTGGATTAAGACAACACAAATTAAAAATGTGGTGAATTAACTTACTGTCTGAGAGTGTCAGAAGTGAAAATTTCAGTCACAAAGTTGATGTCCCTATTAGCAGTATCAATCCTAGAAGTGTAAAACTTCATAATATTGTTGTGTTTCAATGTCTTGAGCAAATGAATGTCATAGTAAAGCCTCTGAAGATATTCAGGACTTTGCATTCCATCCCACCTCAATTCCTTCATACTCATCAAAAGCTCTATAACTGAAAACACAACAAAATGAAAGAAAAAAAAGTTGATTTTCCCCCCTGAAAGGAATGATTCACAGGCCTAATGGAGGATGATAAATATTACAAGAAACACACACACACACACACCGTCTTTTAAAAGAATCTCATTATACTGCAAATTGGATACATAAAGCTAAATTAAATAGAACAAAAACAAAAGCTTAAAGGGCAACAATGGTAAAGATTAACGAAGAACATGCACACCCTTCCATATCTACCAGTTGGATCAACTTCCACAAACTCAGAATCCTCAGAATCAAGATCAATCACACCACCATTTATTTTTGAAAAAAGAAGAAAATGCATACCCTTCCCTAGTTACGCAGAGGAAGATTCCAGGAAGATAATCAAGATCAATCACACCGCCAGCTTGTCATAGTCTTTTTGTTATTTTCTTGGTTATTCCCTACAATAATTTGTTATGTTACGTTGTGAAACAAAATCGAAATCTGTTTCTCTTATATATTCTCTGCAACATTTCTATTTTCATAGCAGCAAATTTGTTGTTATTTCAGAATCATAAGATCACTAATTAATAATGTAGTATATTAGTTATTTATTTATATCACAAACGGATGATGCAATACAAGCATAGTATACTTTTTTCACATCATAATCAAACAAGTAGTGTGTGCAAGCCTGCTAGTATTGAAAATCAAGATTCATGGTATATAAACAACGATTGGGCTCCTCACTGTGTGCTTTCCATCATCCCAGATCAGCGAACTATGCGACATGTTCTCACCAATTATACCACTGACGGTCAAACTGAAACTTTTCGTTTCGCCAATGGATTTGAAAGACAGATTCTCTGGTTTCACGACAATTTTGAGCCCTTTAACTGGTGACACAGTTGCCTTGTAGGTGCTGGAGGGAGTGCCCACATTTGTCACCTTGCGGTGGAAGGTTTGCTTTACGGAGGTTTTTGTGGTCGATAATGCAAAAGTAGGGTAGTTGAAGTCGTAAACAGAATACCCAGTTTCAGGACAAGTAGTGTTGTCTCCTGTGATCTTTTGCAATTTTGAGTTGTCGTATCCTGTACCACATAGGAAACGTACATAATCTGCCTCTACCATGTCGTATATCAAACCGGGAGATTTAGCCTTCAGAGGATTGATTTGCCCAGCCCCATATGCAAATTCACCATCGTTGTTATCTTTTAGTGTCATCGGAGTGGCTATAAAAGAGAGCCAAAATACATATAATTAAGTACTAATAGAGCTGCTAACTAGAAATACTGCAGTTGAGATACATAATTAATTCAGAAGTTACCCGTTGTCATGATTGCTGACTTGATGGCAGAAGGCGACCATTTCGGGTTAAACGATTTGACGTATGCAGCTGCACCGGTGACATGAGGGCAAGCCATAGATGTTCCAGAAATAATGTTAAATTTAACTATTCTATGGTCGTACTGTCTTGAGAGGTGACTTGGGCTCATATCTGCTGACCATGCCGCTATTATGTGTAGGCCAGGCGCAGTTATATCCGGCTGCATAGATCAAGAAAATTTTCAAGAAATTACAGTTAAGAGTGTTCCAAGAAATTGCATGAATATGGGATTTTTTAACTTCAGAATCTTGATTCTTGACCACAAACCTTGAGAACGTCCTTATCTATAGGATTTGGTCCCCTTGAAGAAAAAATCGTAACAAATGGAGCACGTGTCTCGTATTCTTCGACGCTCTTGTATATGGTTGCCACAGGTTTACTGAATCAAATTAGAGTTAGTAAATCAAGAGCGGGAATCTCAGTAACCTATTTTGAAATCGAAGCAAATGTGGTCTGAGTGGAGCTAAATTTTCTTTTGTGACATACCTTGTGGTG
Source organism: Plantago lanceolata (assembly GCA_028659135.1). NCBI lineage: Eukaryota > Viridiplantae > Streptophyta > Magnoliopsida > Lamiales > Plantaginaceae > Plantago > Plantago lanceolata. The sequence goes on from JAQRGC011797519.1 coordinate 7,051, forward strand.
TTAATGTAACTTGCAATCTTGTTAGTGTCGCTGGAATTTAATGAAGAAGCTGCTATGGGATGAGCAACTTGATAACCAGGAAAGTTGTCGTTAGTCTTAGTCATGATGGTTCCTATGGCCTTAGCCATTTCAGGTCCTACTGCCTCGCTCTCTCGGTCACAAAGTACTATTTTACCTTTTACTTGTTTCGGATCCAGTGTGTTTTCTAAACAATATCTGCACAAAATATATTATCTAGCTTTATGTAAATTCTGATACATGGACGTGGTAAATTCTGATACATGGACGTGGGGGGCAAGTAGTTCAGAAGGTATAGCTAGTACCGTGATTCAGAGCCTTGAACACCATCTGCAGGAACGTCTCCTCCATAGACTAATGGGTAAAAGTCATCTTCAAGTGTAAATGTATTTATACCATGTCCCTGCCATGCATTGACATGTAGTACTATAAGTTAGCAATATATGCATGCTGCGGTTGGGAGAAATTGTTAACATATTTAGTTATAATACTCACCTCAAAAGTCTTCTTGTTCCCCAGCTGTACCTGGGTTACTAATTTCCTGTCAATGGAATTAGCAGCAACCGTGATTGTCCAAGGCGCCACGTTCAAGACTGTTCCGGCGCCAACACCGTTTCCGGCAGAATTAGAGGTCAACACACCCTTTTTCATTCCATGGTAAGATCCAATAGCAATTGGATCTTCAAAGTGAGGAGTAGCCTTCGGCACAGTTCCTACCGAAAGCGAGAGTGACATGATATCCACTCCATCCCGTATTGCATCATCCATTGCGGCAAGAACAGCCATGCCATCACAGCAGTAATCATTCCAACTGACTTTGTACACGGCTATGCGTGAATTTGGCACACCTCCACGTGCCGTTCCCCGGGCAAGGCCAATCATGCTGGCATTAACAACAACTCTCCCTGCTGCTATGGATGCTGCATGGCTGCCATGTCCAATATGATCTCTAGGAGTGGGAGAATCATTTAGGGGGAGATCATGTTGCAGACGGTAGTACCTCGCTCCTATTATTTTACTGCAAAAAGTTCATTTGTTTCGTTTTAGTACCAAATATAATACAGAAGAAGTCTAACAAAATTTTCTAAAGTAATTACTTTACTGAATGAAACATGAAGCACGTAGATAATTACTTGTTGCAAGTGAAGTTAGCTGAAGATTGGCAAGTGCCATTCCATCTGGCAGGTGGGGGACCGAGACCAGTATCGTCGAAACATGGAGATTCAGGCCAGATTCCACTATCTATAATGCCAATTATTATATCTGATTCAGCTGCAGATCTTGGAGATTTTAAAGGGAACCCAATGAAATCCCAGGATCTTGTTGTATGTAGTTTCAGTTTCCGGTTGGGAAACACCGAGACTACTTCATCCAAACCTGAACAGAAAACAGATCAATAAGAGATACTAAATCATATATACTTGGTGTGTTTGTTTACGTACTTGATCCATAAACAAGATTGAATAACTAAATAATTACATTAATCACTTACTAGAAATTCGATTCTTCTCTTCCTCAGTTAGCTTCGCAACAAAACCATTAAAACTTTTGTGGTAACTATGGATCAATGATTCTGATGCCCTTTCGCTGCTGAAATGGTGGAGAAAAGTAAGTATTAGATAAACAATATAATCAACTCAAATGTTATTCTTAACTAGTACGGATAATATATGCGTGTAGTACTACTAACTTTCCGAGTGTCTTCTGTAGAATGCTGGCATGTTGGTCTTTGACAGAGAACTCAGTTGTTGTGGGAAGATCTCCCATGTAAACAATGTACACCTACAAAATTAAATATCACAGTATCAACTTGCCGCCTATCTGAAGAACAGAGTTGGGCTAATTAAATTAATAGCTAGAAGATCTAACAATTGGTACAACCTTTTGGTCTGCAATGCCATCATCATCAGACTCTGAAGAATTGCAGCCAACAACAAGAAAACAGCATATCATGAGAGTGATGAGAAAATGCCAGGAGGAAAAAAGATGGATCGCCATTACAAGCAAGAAAATTAATGTTTTAGAGAAACAATTTAATTAAAGGTTTGTTAATTTTGAGATGCATATGTTCTGTTTCCTCAAGGCTTATTTATAGTGGAAGTTTGGTTTATTTGCCTCCTAGTCTTTAAACCCTGCATATTTGTAGATTATACCCACCTAAGACATTTCAAAAATTAATGTGCTTGTTAAGATTAATTATTGAATTGGTTTGATGTTGACAAGCACTTGTTTTAGGAATCCAAAAGAATAAGAAACTGAATCCGAGAAAATTCTTGTATAGAGAGAATAGTTAGTGCAATGTCTAGTCTTATTGCCATAAATTATTGGTTAGCTATATCAAAGTGTAATTTCTCTTTATGTTTTGCAAGTTAATTTAACATCATCGCTTATTGTAATTAATAAGTTGGACACATGTTCTTAGTCATTTTAATCCTTAAGCAAACTAGGCCTAAACAATTGGTATTACATATTATCAGCTTCGATCGTTATGCTTAGATAAAAGTTTTTCTCACTTTAACCGCGCGAAGAAAATAAGTATCATTGTAACGACCCAATCAAATATTTTGTAATGCTCCTAATTTTTTACACATACTATATTGATGTTTATTCGGTAGCGAATTAGCCTAAAGAAGTTCCTCATAAGCCTTGATTATGGAGTGTTTGGCAACATGTATGCATATAGCGTTTAAATGTGCAGTGCAAGAAGAATTAAATATTGATCGAACACAGTGGTGTGACAAATACTCCCATTTCATAATTGTCAATAACACAAACATATAATGCAAGAAGAACTAAATTTGCAAGTCATCCAACATTTTTTCCTCCTCCCTTTTTTGGTGCCAAATGAATTATGTTAATTCAAAAGTTGAGAATGAGACGGCAAGATGAGGATGGCAGAAGCAGGATATAGATCAAACCTAATTTTATACCATGAATGTAATCTCAATCACTTCTCATTCTCATAAGGTCGGTATAAATACAAAGTACGTACGCTAATCCTTGTAGTGTAGAACAGAATATCGGTTCTGATTTACAACAGAGTACAGATGAACTAATCTAGGACTAGGAGACTAATGACTTCATACTCTAACAAGGAAGAAAAAAGATGGATCGCCATTAGCAAGAAAATTAATGTTTTAGAGAAACAGTGTAAGGTTCTTCTTTTATTGTGGAAGTTTTCTTTATTTGCCTAACGGTCCTTCAATCTTGCACCTTCTTTTGGATTAGACCAAGCTGTAAGACATTTCATCTGTTCATATACATGTAAGGCAATAATAATTAAATCTAGAAGTCTTTCAACTTTTTTTTCCTCTCCCTTTTTGGTGTGACATGAACTCTAATAGTATAATAACTTGATATTGCCCAAATTCATATATATATAGAAGATTACTATCGGGAAGATTAATCTTAACTCTTAAGTGTGAAGATCCATGGAGCGTGTCTTAAAGCGGCTGAGTTCGAGACGAACGAGCTACACGAATCAAGAAGCCAACTTGGTTCTTCCTATCCAGTAGAAGTTGTCAAATAGAAGTGTTGCACTTTCTATATTAGTTTGGCAACTTTAGGGTAGATTAGGGTATTTCTGTTACTCATTAGTCAACAGGTTTGCCTGTTTTCCGGTTTGTATATATAGACTATTCCTTTGTAAATGTAACACAACAAATTTAATTTACTCATATATCAAAAACAGTTGAAAATATCTAATCTCTCTTTCTAGAATTCTCAGCTTACAACTCAAGTTTTTCTTCTTCATCAATGGCTTCCGTTTCAACTTCTGATAATTACATCAATTAGCTTTCGTGTGATAGAGTCGGTAAACATTCACTCTCAGTTACCACTCCTTGAGGGAAAATATTGCTTAGCTAACACTGATGTTTTTTTTACCAAAAACGTGTATGAACGGATCACAGCCCACATTCATAAATACTTACATTAGTTTCGTATGTGAACATAAAACTTAATAGTTAAATCAGAAAACTATGCACAAAACACTTAAAAATTGTAATACTGATATTGTATATGAATATTTCCAAGCCATATGGATTATTAGAGGACTTGCGCCAAGTCATATAGGTACGTACAGTGATTTATTTATGAAACCAAATAGATAAAATTACAGACAAGCAGTTCCCAGAAACAAAGAGTACTGGACTATTACAAGGATAAAAAGCGGTTGCAATCTTGT
>JAQRGC011798141.1:0-12645 GCA_028659135.1 Plantago lanceolata
TTTTTTTTTTTGAGAGGAAACAACACTTCATTAGATACTTGGAAAACTTACAGAAGCATTGTTCATGAAACTAACACAACGAGACGAACTACGCACAACATCATTATGTACAAGAGACACTAGCCACACGGGGCAGACATCAAAGACACGGACTTGACACGGACTAACTATCCCAAGGGGGGACGGGTTGTGACTTTGAAAACCACCAGAATCCCTTCCTTCCCTGGCGAGTCGATCAGCTACCACATTCAGTTCACGATACACAAACTTCACTTCAACTTTTTCAAACTGGTCCAGGAGACGCCGAAGCTCCAGCACCACCTGATGATGAAGCCACACCGCTGCTTCCTTCCTACGCAACACAGCAAGTACATACATTGAGTCAGTACACAATTGAAGCTGAGAAATATGCAACTGTAATGCCATAATAAGTCCTAACCGCACAGCTTCAAGTTCTGCCAAATTATTAGTACTACTACCAAGAAAACCACAAGCCGCACGGATGAAGTTACCCTTACCATCCCGCAATACACACCCCATACCTGAAACACCCGGATTTCCCAAAGCTGAGCCATCCGTATTAAGCAACACAAAACCGTTCGGGGGAGGGGACCAAGTAAGCGTGAGACAAGAACGAGGAGCAACACTATGCTTTTCTAACATCACATTTTCAAACATAACTTGGTGAAATCTTTTCTTTAAATCAATCAGGTAAATGGTAGCATCCCTAAATAAAACTCTGTTCCTAGTATCCCACATGATCCAAGTCAAAACTATAAAGCTAGCTATGTGCTGCTGATCCAAATCATTAGAAAATAAAATGCCAACACATGAATTACAAGCAGCAAGTGAGCAAAGGCGGTCAGACCAACACCATTCACGTAAAGTAGCAAATCCTGGACATTTTAAAAATATCATAAAGAAATACTTGAAATGATAAAGAAATATCAAGGTCAGAAAGTCTATCTGAATAAAGACCCTTCTACATGTATTGAGAAACTTTTCTTGAACTATATTGAGTAGCTATACGGAGTAGTGATTTTTTTAAGAAACTTAGTATCTATTTAATTCACTTTAATTTAAATTTTATACCGGGACTCCGACATTGTATACTCCCTCCATCCCACAAAACTTTACCCACTTTCCTTTTGTAGGTGTCCCATAAAACTTTACCCATTACTAAAAATGGAAACTACCCCACACATAAACAATATTATTTTTCACAACAATATTACAACTTTACCACCACACTTCACTTTAACAACTACTTTTCAATTAAAAAATAACATACCCCACTAACTTTTTTACTTTCTTTCTTATTTTAATCTCCCTTCTTAAATTCCGCGTCAAGAATAGTGGGTAAAGATTTGTGGGACGGAGGGAGTAGATATTTCTAGAATAGACTTCTACTTGGGCTCTATTCTCTTTATTTAAATAGAATTGAACAGAATAGAATATAATTGAATACAACTGAAGTGCAGTACGAAATATAACTACACACAACTAAACTGAATTGAAAATAATGATTTTTTAGATGAAAAGAACATAGCCTTAGTCACTTAAACTATGTTCAGTTCACCTTAACTTCAGTTGTCTTCAATTCAGTTCAATTAATTTCCATCTGTTTAATTCAGGTTTGTTTATTTCAAATTTATACTTCAATTCAGTTAAGTTAAATTAAGTTTAGTTCCATTCAATTAAGTTTGGAAACTTCTAGTCGTATTGAATGAAATCTTACATGAGTTTGAGGTTTGGACAAAAAAAAATTGACTTTCAATAAATTTAATTTAAGTTCACCTAATCACCTAATTTTTCCATACTAATGTTGTTTGTCCGGACCCGGACCTCCCAGCACCAATTAAAGGGGACCGGACTATTCCGGACCAACGGTGAGACCTAGTAACAACTCACATAGGCCTCAAAATCATGATACATTCCATAACATGTAAAATTAAAGCTCGATCCTAATCCATTAGTTGTTGTACGAATATATAAAAAAACACTACATAGTATTGAGAGGCGAGAAAGTCTCTTAAAAGACCGGTCTTTCCATTAATATGGGAAAGACCTAATATTTTTATTACAATCAAGTGCACTAAATATTTCAGTTAATAGTTAAAACAATTGGTCTTTCTCATACTGATGGAAAGACAGATCTTTTTGAGAATTTCTATAGAGAGGCAGGCATGTCCTAAAGTGAATGTTGGAAATATGCAGATAGAATAGTTGCTAATTATAGATTTATAGTGTCCGTGTTGGCTTAATTAGCTAGCTATACATACCATATACTAGGAGTAGTTTTTAAAAGTGAATGTTGGAAATATTTATGTCGATTAATTTGCATACAAGCGTTTTTCACTTTTTGACCGTCCTGTCCTTGTGCTTTTATCTATCTATCTGTTCCTTCCGTACAGTTACTTAATATTTTCGATTTTAATGCCTTTGTGTCGCTTAAAATAGGATGAATGGTACCCATTATTTAGGGCAATAATACTTTCTCTTTTGATTTTATAATGATTTTTTTACCCCACAAACAAACAACTGTATTCCATTCACCAGAACAATTTTGGAAGAATGCATAATTATTTTTTAATCATTTGTACACTTGTACAACCATTTGATTGTGATCATTTTACCGCGGAAATTACACATTTGTTATGCTATTCGTCTAAAAACTCAATAATTTCACAATAAAATCTAATTAGTCCAGCTTTCGACATTGATTATCTAGGACTCTAGCTACGTTAGGTTATTAACTAATGTTAGAGTGGACCGTTCCAATTGAAAGCATATTTTTGGGATTGACAAGACAATACTACCAAGGTAGTCCAAGAGAAAATTATGGGCTTTGTGTACTTATGGCTGAATTATACTCCTCATCTTGCATGTTGTTGTGGGGTTGATCGAGGGACCTATCTACCTAGTCTACCTACACGAAGAAGAAGTAGTTAGTTAAACTATCTCCATCGATCGAGGAAAACTGTCAGCCTGAAATGCAGCAGCATTTTAAGAGGGGAGCAAGCCAAGCTATGTCCATGTATAGTTAATGCGCGCATGATGATCGATCGACGACGATTCATGGAAGGAAGAGACGACGACCGATCTAGTCGATTCATTGATTGATTTTATGTGTACACATTGCACGTTTTGTTTGTTTTGTTCTGTGATGTGATGTAAATGTAATGTAATGTGCATGATAGAACTGATCATAGAAATCGTGAGATCTTCATAAGTCGTGATGAACCGAACCGAACCGGACCGTACGTATGTAGCAGCAGCAGCAGGCAAAGGAGAGGTGTAGTAGCAGCAGCAGCAGCAGCAGCAGAAGAAGAAATTTAAGCATAGGTAGGAAGAAGCATAGTAGACAGCTGCAAAGGTGGGGTTAGTTGCAGTGAAGCTAGTTAAGGTTTGTCTCTTCCTTCCCATGTAACGTCCCTTTTTACCCCCATTTTCACTTCCTTTTTAACCCATATCCAAGAACCATCCATTTATTTCTTTCGGTTTTTAACACACTACTACTATACCACTACTACTACCTGTCCCTTATCTCCCTACATTTACTAACTTGTTCTTAATTTTCTGTCTACACTTTTTTACTGTTACATTAATTCATTGTTCATTTATACTTACGTAGTACTACCGATCTTTAATGTTACTAATTAAACGTACTTGGCTGATTATTAGGGTTTAATTAATGGTTGTTGGCAACAGTTCAGAACTGCAATGCTGCTCATCAAGCAAGAAGTACTGTAAAATAGAAAAGGTTGGAAGAATTTTATAACTTGGCTAAGGATACATCGTGTTGAATCCAACACATCCAGGTGAGAGTCTTAAGACTAGTTAAGACACATAAAAGTGAACCCCACATAAAAATTTAACATTATAGTTATATATATTATGTTGAGATTCAAGGAAAAACATTTGAGGCTAGTTAATTGTGCCCGAAATAAACAATAATAAATTAATAATAAAAACGTTATTAATCCGATACATTTAGGCTGGAAAATTAAATGGGTGCCACACAAATTAAATACTCCGCCTCAAATTTTACCCAATCCGTTAGAGATGGAGTGTATATTGCACTTGATCCCTACCTCTACCCGTTATATTTTCACAATCCCCTAGCATCGAAATTATGGATTCATAGATTAAATTTTGTCGAAAACATCATACGGTGTAGTATAGTTAGATTCTGGTAGCCAGCAGTAGTCCGAGTGAAAGCGAAGAGGATAGACTGGTTGGATACATGAGAATAAACGTGTTAGATCCGCAATTTACGAATGAGAGTTGTTTTGATTGGTGATGCAAAACAAAACAAAACAAACTCGTGACCATCAACATAGATGAGATGAGATGAGAGAATGGAATAGAAGAGAAGAGAAAAAAAAGGTGGTGGGTTCCCCGTGAAACTTACAACTATAATCAGCCCTAAACACATGCAATGCAACCAACACATATATCTCACGGGCCATCTTCGATCGATCCATCCAGTTTAATTTTATTTCTTCTCTCCCATTTATTCCCTTGTCTTTATTTTTTATATCTTTCGATTTTAATTCAGTTCTCATTACCAGTCGTCTTTTTTTTTTTTTTTTTCTTCCTTACATCCAATTTGTCCAGACATTAATAGATCGACGACAGATCTTCTATTTCTTTATGATTGATCGACCAACATTATTGTTGCCAACAGTTTAACTGTTCCTCAAGTTAAAAACAATCATGAACTCAACTCAATATATTGCCGTAGTGTTGATTAGGATCTATTCAGTTCATCGTAATTCAATTCAATTTAGGTTTATTAAGTTCAATTTAAATTTGTTCAGATTTATTAAGTGATGAGGGTAAAATCTGGTGATCCGTTCTAATGCGTATTACGCAAGTTTAAGTCTTCTAATCCGTCCAAGTTCGCGTCTTTATAAACCTTCGAGGTCCACAGGTCGAGAGCTCTGCAGACAGGAAAACAGAAAGTGTGTGTGTTTGTGTATTAGAACTGACCTGCCGTGTGGTCAGGCCGACGAGGTGTATGAGACATCTCGAAGGAGGCCGTAAAACCGTCCTTGTATTAGAGAGGTGACAGAGTTCGATGTACCTTCCCCCGAGTATAATCAATGAATCAGTTTCGTCCTTCTTCTTGGAATTTGGGGTCTTTATATAGGTGTACTTGGAGCTATGGATTGATGACAAGTGTACCATCCCGATTTGTCCACGTCCCCAAACTAAGGGTACTACAGTAACTTTACTTCTTCGACCGCCATAAGATGTCGCTTTCAAGGGTATTTGTGTCTTTTACTTTGACCTAGGAATTGTTCCAGAAGTCTCTTGCATGTTCCCTTCCACGTCATCCGTCTAACAGTCTGATGGTGCCACCCTTCGTGTTCCAGTATGATGTCATAGGGTGTTCCACAACCTTCCCAGTCTTCCATGACGCTATATATAATACACTTGTTCTCTCAAGATTGCCACTCGAATAGTGTGCCTGTTGGGTGATAGTTCGCCAAATACCCGCGACTTTGGTTGCATTACCATTCTGAAGGTCTTAATTCGTGACCTGACCATTTTTTGCATCATCATTAAGTTCAGATCAGGTTTACTTAGGCTATATTCTCTTTGTTTGAAAACTCATTATTTTCAGTTCAATTCATCTGTTCTATTAAGTTCTTTTCAAGTGAAGAAAACATAGTCTTAGTTGAAATTTATACTTTAAGTAAGTTCAATTTATCTTTATTAAGTTCTGTTATGGACTTTTTAGACGGATTGAACACAACTTTAGTATTGTTAGTTTGCATTTTGCACATTCGTACTTTCGAAACATGTTTTTACGAATGCGATGTGTTGAATGGTTGTGTGAGTCCACATACAAAACCGTTATAGGGGCGGACTTGGGAAAAAAATAAACTTTAAAATGCTCGACTAAATTGAAATGCAATCGTGCATAAAAACCTTAAACTAAGTCTAAATTTAATCGGACGAATAAAATAGAGTCTAACAATATAATTATCGAGATATCATAGAAGCACTTTGCCTTTTTTTTTTTCCCTCCATGGCCTTTATTAACAGATCTTGTTATGCACTTGTGCATAATCAATCATACCTAGAATGCGTCAAAATTGGACTTTGTAGCCCAAATTTGTAGCCTAGCCATCATCTAGGCCCACCGAGCACATTGAATTTGGCCCACCAACAGTGGACCGAAACGTACTTAGTCCAGTTGTAATTTGTGAAGATACTCTTTCATTCCATTACTTTTTGCAGTTGCAAACTGTGTCCTGTTCAGACTGAAACTGAAGCAGTAACGAACTTCTTCCGGCGAGCAAGGAGATTGAAGAAAAACTCTCCTCGGCGTTTTCGTCCGTCTAATTGCCTGACGTAAGCCTTAATTCGCCAGTTTTCGTTTTCTATGGAACTTTGCTGTTTTCGCCTTTGTTTGCCAATTGATGCACACCATCTGTTTGACGAAAGGTCTGAGTGAACTTTTAGTTACAATTCTTCTTCTTCTGTTTTACTGTAGGAACAGTGTAGGTATATCACGTACATGGCTACTACTAAGCCTCGTTCCAGTTTCTCTCGCAATGTTTCTCCGGCACTAGATGCTAGTAAGCCTCGTACTGGAAGCTTCTCCCGTAATGTTGCTCCGGTATCGGATGCTGTTGCGCGGAATCCTGGGCTTAAGCATGGTCCCAATGGAACTATGTTTCTTTCAACTGGAATTGCAGACTTCGACAGTAAGTGTAAATGTCTAGTTTATGCTAAAATGCCAATAGGAATGGTATGTGATCGTTGGTTTTGATATTATGATATATTACTTGTTTTGTCTATAATAGAGATATTGGGAGGCGGCTTTACGCTGGGAAGTTTAGTTATGATTATGGAAGACCCTGAGGCGCCGCATCATATGCTCTTGTTGAGAAACTTTATGTCTCAAGGGCTAATGCATCACCAGCCTCTTATCTATGCTAGTCCTGCAAAAGATCCGAGAGGGTTTCTTGGCACTCTTCCTAGTCCAGTGGCTTCTAAGGAGGATAAGTTCCGTTTCCAGGACTCGGAACAGGTCTGTTTCATTTATAGATGTCTGTTAAGTTGAATGTGTGTGTGTTATAGATTCCATCTTTAGAGGTGGTGTTTCAAATGTAGGCTCATGTTCACTTTGAATTGCAGGAGAAGTTGAGAATTGCTTGGCAATATAAGAAATATTTGGTGGAACAGAGTTTGGACTCTCAGAGAGGTACAGTTTAACAAATTTAAAATCCCATCTCTGCCTGTGCCTCGTTTCCATTGCAATTTTCCTCGGAAACTTGGTTTTTTTACTTTCATCATACTTGTTAATGGCTGTCAATAGATTTGTATTGGGGAAGTACATTTAAATATGTATGCTCTAGAGATAATCTAAACCAAATTGTAACCAAAATGAGCTGCGAGATACATAATGTCAAGATAGAGATTTATAGAAAGTACACTTATTTGCTGTAGAAGTTGATCGAACAAACTAAACAAAAATCACTGTGGCATGGATAGTTAGAGATGAACATTTGAGAGAATCTGCTTTAAAATTGGCTCTAAAATTCGTTTTGTATGTTTAGAAGAATAAGATCCCTATTGGCATCTGAATCACAAGTTGTTTTTGATATACTGAAATATTTTTCAGAAGTTGACTTTTAGAACTATATTTTTTTTTTCATGTGTAGATGGAAAATCTGAGTTCTGTTGTGACTTCGATTTACGGAAGCCACTAGAGAGGCACTTCTTTACTGGCAAGCAAATTGATTGCATTAGCCTTAAGGATTCAGCTGAGTTATCCACATTTCAGGAACGTTGTTCTAGCTTCTTATCTCAAACTCCCAGGTTGGACTGTCATTGCAGAAAAACATTTCTATGATTCTATCACATAATTTTGACTGGGAATTTAACTAATTACTCTGGAGCTTCTTTATCTATTTTTTTTTTCTTTCATCATCTAGCACTATCATTGAAGTGCAGCAGTATCATATATTTTGAACTTTTCACCACATTTGTTAAGAAAAATTTGTGATCTCTCTTCAGTGGGAGTGGAAACGCTATAGGTCGTCGTATCGCCATTCAGTCATTATGTTCACCACAATGTGAATACTCTGAGAATGTAAGTCAGTTTTATGTATCTACAATGTCCAGGCATTCTAAAAATTATTGTCATGGTAAACTGTTTTATACTTTAATTCATTAGAATTCTTGTAATTCAATTTGTAAAGTTTTTGTCGGCATCAGGAAGTAATATTCAATGTGTGATCAACATATTTTTCTTGTAGGAGTGGGACATACTATCTTTTGTCAGATCTCTCAAAAGTGTGATACGATTGTCAAATGCAGTAGGCATTATAACTTTTCCGCCTTCTCTTGTTTCACCATCCTTCTCAAAAAGGATGCAGCATCTGGCTGACACACTGATTTCTGTGAAAGCCATTCCAGGTTTGTATTCTCATTTCTGTTACTGATGCAAAGTATAGTCCTCAACTTCATGGAAATACAATTCACAGTTAAATCTTATATTTTCAATCAGATGAAGACAAGGAACTGGCAAAACTTCTGACAGGTTATCAGGATATGGTCGGTCTTCTTAGTGTGCACAAGGTGGCACGTATTAATACTCAGGTATACTTGATTACTCATGTATTTGGAGTTGGTGCTGATCATAGTTTAATGGGATTCAGTCTACATTGCAATACATCTTTTATACTTATAGAACAGTAAATTGTAATTTAAAATATCTATTCAACAACCAAAAAGAATGATCTAAGAAATAAGAAATTTGTTCTCCAAGCGAGTAAATTATTTCAAGCAAATACTGCATCTACTCTCCCTGAACCATGGACTAATAATATAGATCCCCAGGAGATTTGTAAGATATTCACCTGCCCCCATCTGGAGGTGTTTGCATGGGTTTTAAAAGCACCTTCATTAGATTCTAAAAGCACGCAAGGAGATGCTTCTGGCTTCAACTTGAGCTCTAGTTATTTTGCATTACGAAGATCCAAGCATAAGCCAAATGTCATTTGCAGACACGGCAAACTGACTTTAGAGCCAAGAAAAAGTCTGAGCCGCTTCAAAACCATTGCAACCCCCCCACCCCCACCCCCCCACACACACACCATATATACACACACAAGTAGTGAACAGTGACCGGGAGGTGTACTTGATTCCAAGGAGTATGAATGTTTGTAAAACGGTGATCTGCAACAAGAGCATGTTTCATTCTCACAGGAGTTATATGTTACTCAATCATGATTTTATTCTGCCATCTTCATTAGGTTAATAACACATTCTAAAAGTTCATACTTCATACTATCATTATAATTTAGAAGAGTATCTGGCTACATTTTGCACTTGATATGTGTTGGCTGGCTTCTAAAGTCATTAATGTAAATCAGGTTCCTGCAATTCTAGAGGCAACAACATTTTCAATGAAGCTGCATAAAAGGAGATCCTTAACTTTGGAATGTCTAAACCAAGCTCCTGTAGATGGTTCTAGTGGAACTTCATATGGTTCTTCTGGTAGCTGTTCTGGGTCTTCCAAAGCTGGAGCCCTCGACTTTTAGCTGTTGCATGTATGTGTTAAGCTTATTTAGTTTCTGTCATGGATCCTGTGGATTCCGGAGCAGGAAAATGGGACGGTGAATTTTGTATTTGTACGTATATGCAGTTCATATGTAAGCTTATAGAAGTGGAATTGAATAGGCTCTGTTAGTGTTCAGACGATTATAGAAGTGGAACTGAATAGGCTCTGTTAGTCTTCAAAACTGACTTTTTCAATCACAGATGAGTTACATTCTGTTCGGTTCACTTTAATTTCAGTTAAGTTCAGTTCATGTTTGCTTAGTTCAAATTTGTACTTCCATTCAGTTCAGTTCATAAACTCTCAGTCGTATTGAACGGAGCCTCAGATTCTTTGATCAATGTGGTATGCGTAGTTGTACTTTGTTTTCTCTGTCCATGCAAAATGGAAAATTCATTACCTGTTGGAAACCTGCAGTTCATGCACCGCCTTAATTTAGCGATTGTATAATGTAACCAACATATTAATCTGGGCAAAAACTGTGCACATGCCGGATTAGCAAGTACGCCGGAATGCTCTGAATGTTTGAGTTTCAGAACTCAACTCAAACAACCTTCAATGTAGTATATGTTTGAGTTTCAACATCTATGAGATATCTGCCAGGGCTTCATTTCAACCAAGGGTAAGAGTAAAATGAAATTACTTGCAAATAGACATGTAAAGACAAGTTCATGAGGGGAAGAACCAAAGCTATCAAATTTTATTAATCCGTCTCAAAATACAAATAATGAAAAGCACAAAACAGACAATGATATGGCCAAGTGGCTTTCACGACAAATTAACAAAAAACTAAAGGGTTGACAACTATATCAACCAACAACTTTGGCGTGTCCTGGGACTACATATTCGACAAAATCACTAAATGCCAACCCCTTATAATTCTGTAATAGCATAGGAATAACAAACCAACCAAGAAAAGAGACAATTCTCCAGAAAGCAGTATGCAAATCAGTTACCAGCATCACCTCAGGAGCATACTGTCATGGAAGAAACCAGCCTGCTCAAACAGTCTTACTCGGGTTTTAGTGTTTTTGCAACATCAATAACAAATCGGTACTTCACATCCGATTTCAGAAGACGTTCCATGGCAGTGTTCACATAGTCGATCGGGATTACCTCCACATCTGGGTAGATCTTGTGCTTGGCTGCGTAGTCAACCATCTCTTGTGTTTCTTTTAGACCTCCAATTCCACTTCCGGCAATGGTCTTTCTCCCCATAATAATAGGGAAAACAGGAAGCGCGAGGGGCTTTTCTGGAGCACCGACTAGAATAAGCTTGCCATTAGGCTTCAACAATCCCAGTAGAGGTGGCAGGGCATGGTCTGCAGAAACAGTATCAATGATACCGTCCAATGTGCCTGCTGCAGCCTGTGCGCATGACAAATTACAGTTAAGTCAATTGATCATAGCAAGTAATGAAGACTTATGAATAACAAGAAATGCCCTATAAATTAAGTTACCTGCAACTCCTCAGGATTTTTGCTAACTAGAAATGCATCAGCACCAAGTTTTGAAATAGCTTCCTCCTTCTTGCTAAGAGAAGTACTGATAACCGTCACCTTAGTCCCAAAGCTCTTGGCAAACTTGACAGCCACATGACCAAGCCCACCAAGACCGACAACACCGATGTTCATCCCTGGCTTGTCGAGCCCGAAGTACCTCAAGGGGCTGTAAGTAGTAATACCAGCACAAAGGAGAGGAGCAAATTCAAGAGGCAAGTTCTCAGGCCAATTAACAATGAAATGTTCATCAGCCACCATGAGATCAGAGTAACCTCCATACGTAAGGGTTCCATCAAGATAAGGAACACTGTAGGTTTGTATCTGTTTAGCACAGTAATTTTCAAGATCATTACTGCACTGCTCGCATTGGCGACAAGAGCCAACCAGGCATCCAACACCTACTTTATCTCCAACCTTGCATTTTGTGACTTGGCTACCAACCTCTGTCACAACCCCAACAATCTCATGCCTGCATTAAACAATGCCGTACATATATCAGATCTTTATCGCTCTACGAAACTAGCCATTTCATTAGAACTCATTCACACCAAATAGCATAGAAAGAATTAACAACTGCATCCCATTACCATTTCACAAGACAGATAGATGATCCACATATACAAGTGTTATAGCTAAAATCGCTTGCTTATTTATTTCTCTCGTCTAAAACTGAAGAACAAAATGACAGCAAATATTCATATATAATATGTCAGGTAATCTAATCTTCTAATTAACCAATAGTTGATTTTCTTTCATTTCATCATATCCAAACAAGCATGTTCAATACACATCAGAGTAATTTGTTCTAACGAAATTGAATACCTAAAAATAATTCAAATTAAGAGCACCAATGAAAATACGAATAGATCTAAGAAAACTAAGTAATATCTGAGATGTTCGTACCCAGGAACCACAGGGTACTGAGTGAAACCCCACTCGTTCTTAACCATGTGAAGATCGGAGTGACAGATACCACAGTACATCACTTTGAATTGGACATCCTTCTCACCGGTTTCCCTACAATACAGAGCATATCAGAAAACAAATTATGACATCAAATCGCAGAAATATTTCAGATGAATGATTTGGAGATGTTAGATTCGGAGAAGTAATTAGGTACCTCCTGGAGAACTTGAAGGGAGAGAGAGTGCCGGAGGTGTCCTTGGCAGCCCATCCACAAGCCTTGATTGGGTGCTGTGTCTCTGGATTTGTCGCCATTTTTAGATTTGTTGTTAAGAGTGGAATGTTTTTTTTGTTTCTGAATGGAGTGTTGAATGGTTGTTGAGTTGATGATATGAGAGGGTCGATGGGTGACTTGGTATTTATAGCGAGAGTTTAGTTCACTGGCTGACGTTTTCCGTGACCTAAGCTTTTATTTACACGTCACTCCTTATGCGTAGAATAGGAAAACAAATCTAAAAATTAGAAAATCTCAATAGCAAAAGAGAAAAGTAGTATTTCATTCCGGTCTAGAAAGCACCAGTGCACAACCCTCTTTGACTTTTCTCCATTTAATAATAATATTAAAATAATTATAATTACTAATTTATGCTGAGGAAT
>JAQRGC011798285.1:0-14036 GCA_028659135.1 Plantago lanceolata
TGTTACATGAACCTTGAGGACAAGGTTCGTTTTGAGGGCCTGGTGATGATGAATACCTGGGTTGCACCAACGGCCCATGGACCGGACCGACACTTCAAGAAGCCTCGAAGATGAAGACCAAGCCTGTTAGGGCAACCTGGAGGCGCCGACGGCTAGGGGTTGGCAAACCCTGGCCGTCATCTTTTGTTATCAGTCTTTCTTTTAGCTTCTAGAATACGGCCTTTAGCGGGTTTAGCCCGATTTAGCCCATTTACTTTTCTTGCTCTTTAAGTTTTGCGCTATTATAAATACTTGTAAGACTTTCATTATTTTTCATTGAGTTTTGAATAGAAAAGTGTTTAGTCACAAATCTGCGTCTTTTAGCATTAATATACGTTTGCGGCTACGGGAGATAAGCATCATTATACCGTGTTACCGGGGAGATAGTAACAGAAGGCCAATATCCGGAGGATATTAACCTTCGCCTAGTCTGTGATCAGGTTAGGATTCTGTTTTCTTTACTTTTACGTTCTTCTACGTTCTAGCTAGATTCGGGATTTATCATAATGGGATTGAAAAAGTATATGTTACGTGAACGTTTAACAATCAACTTAGGCTCTATTCCCTTCGTTTTAATAATCGAACTGAATTAAATATAACTGGACTGAACCGAACTAGTATGTAAAATATAACTAATTAAGGACAACTGAACTGAACTGAGTTGAACGGAATTAAATTGAAAATAATGAGTTTTAAAATAAAAATAACAATATCCTTATTATTTATCGGTTAAAAAGTTTAAGATAGAATAACATGAGACGATTGATGAAGCGGGTAATTTGGAGTGATATCGACCATTCCAAGTTGCTACTAGCAACAAACTCTCCTATCCTCCCATTCATAAATGGCTTGTAAAAAGAAAATAATCCCCCTCCCCTATAAATACCAGTTAGAAAAAGAGTGAGACAATATCCATCCATAACAAAACCATTGCAACTTACTTGTGGTATTCAAGTTTTTACCCCCGTCCCACTTCTCCTTTTCCCGAAGCTTAAATGCAAAATCTTAAGGGGGTAAGTTAAACTTACCAACAGTAATTATTTTTACATTTTACTTTTTGTAGATTTTTCATTTGAGCTTTCTAACCCAAGTTTTGCTTGTGCTTTGCATGCATGCAAAACTCATCACCTAAACTTAATATAGTAATTTTTTACCAGTTTACCACCATACATGATGTTCTTTGTAATTTTTTCTTTTTTTTGTTTCATTTGTACAGTATATTTTAATCAAGTGAATTATATGTTTTTTCAACGTTTTTGGCCTCTGTTGTTTCAATTCTCTTGTGTGTTTGTATGTTTTTTTTTTTCGTTTTTAAAATTTACATTTTCTAATTTTGTGATATTCATTTATCTATGGATATTCATTTATATATTATATGCTTTAACAATATTTTCAGACCGATTTTTATTTTTCTTAGTTTCTAATTGTATTCTCCAGATTTTCTTTTCATAATTAAACTTAGAGTTTTCTATGTTTTTGTTTGTTTCTTCCAAATTACTTGTGATTGTGTAACGCCCCAAAATTTTATAGAAATTAAATGGTTTGAAAACGTTACTTATACCAACAAGGTGCACCTTTCTTTTTTGAAATCCATCCAAAAGAACTTCAGAGTTAGGCGTGCTTGTTCTTGAGCAATTTTATTATGGGTGACCTACTCGAAAGTCACCGTTACAAGCACGAGTGAGGACAAAGTGAATGGGAAATAGCACGTGTTGGTCTGTAGGTCAGGATATAAGCCCGAGAGCGGCTTAGGAGTAACCGTGTCGGCGCAAAAAGGTACGACCTTCAATTAGTGGTTGAGGCGTTACAAATGGTATATCAGAGCCGAACCAACCCAAAACCTCTAGGGGTGGACGGTGGTTGGGACAAGGCGCGACGACAAGTCGCACAATTTAAGAGGGGATGAATGTAACGTCCAAAAGAACTTTAGGGTTAGGCGTGCTTGCTCTTGAGAAATTTTATGATGGGTGACCTACTCGAAAGTCCCCGTTGCGCGCACGAGTAAGGACAAAGTGCGTGAAAAAGAACATGTGTTGGTCTGTGGGGCCAGGATATCACCCCGAGAGCGGCCTAGGAGTTACCGTGCCGCCGCAAAATGTACGACATTCAATTAGTGATTGGAGCGCTACAAATGGTATATCATAGCCGAACCAACCCAAAACCTCTACGAGTGGACAATGGTTGGGACAAGGCGCGACGACGAGTCGCACAATTTAAGAGGGATGAATGTAACGTCCAAAAGAACTTCAAAGTCAGCGTGCTTGCTCTTGAGCAATTTTATGATGACCTACTCGAAAGTCCCCGTTGCGCACACTAGTAAGGACAAAGTGCGTGGGAAAGAACATGTGTTGGTCTGTGGGGCCAGGATATCACCCCGAGAGGAGTAACCGTGCCGGCGTAATAAGCGCGGCCTTCAATTAGTGGTTGGGGCGGAGTTACAAATGGTACTTCAGAGCCGAACCAACCCAAAACCTCTAGGGGTGGATGGTGGTTCGGACAAGGCTCGACGACGAGTCGCACAATTTAAGAGGGGATAAATGTAACGCCAAAAAAAAATCAGAGAGCTCATATAAGAGGGGGTGAATGTAATACTCTACAATTTCAAAGAGGTTTAAGGGATTGAAAACGTTACTCATACCAACAAGGTGTCCCTTTTTAAAAATTCATTTAGAAGAACTCTATAGTTAAGCGAACCTGTTCTAAAACAATTCTATGATGGGTGGCCTACGAAAAAGTTTTCGGTGCGCCAGCATATCACTTTGGAGAGCGACCTAAGAATAACCACGCCAACGTAAAGGGTTGGATCTTCGGACCCATTGGTGTTCGGAACCATAAAGGCTTTGGGCTTTTGCCTTGTGTTATCTTGATTTTCTCCCTTTTTGGTTTATATATTATTTCATGTGTCACACCCTTTGCCTTTTTCTTTTTGGTTTTTTTTTTTTTCTTTCCATTTGGACTTTTTATAGATTTCCTAGTCATTTTGAGTATTACTAATAACTTATTGAGAGAGTTTCTTTTCCTCACAATACAACTGCGTTTTAGACTTTAGTAACTGTTATTCAACGAGTAGTAGAAGTTCATTTATAAATAAGAGGTGTACCGTGGCGTGTACAATCACATAGACGAAGAACCAGGGGCCGGGATGCAATTACAAATTAGTTATATCTGTCCTTACAGAAAAATTTATTTTCACTGTAGCCTCATTCACTCTGCTAACTTTTGATCTTGTAGAACAGGTCCAGAGGTGGATTATTACCTGCATTTGTTCACCATTCATTCATCGTAGATTCATCACTACGATGAATTTTATCTTGTTTTCACATACTTCATTTTCATCTGCAATTGCTCATGATACATCATACATGTTACACGCTAAACGCATTAGTCAACGTGCGACTTTGACCAAGGGGATGTTGACTAATGCAAACAGATCACACTTCATGCATTTTGTTCTTCACAATAAGTATCTACTGACCATTTCATGATTTTTATCCTGATGACAGACCACCAAAACTGTGCCTCAATTCGGAGGATGGGATCAAAAGACTGGGGGAGAAACTAACTACTCAATGGTTTTTCAACAAGCCAGGGCAACCAGGAAGCAAAAAATTACTGAAAAGACCACTTCTAACAGTGCTGGGAACGAACGGGAACTTCTAAACAAACTGCCAGAAAACAACGTTCCAGTTGTTGTGAGACTCTTTATCCTTGACTCACATTGCATTGTCTTATCACTGAATAAAAACATTGCATTCATGCACACAATAATAACAATTGCGCTCTGGGCACTGTCATGATCCATATCCCCTTGGTCAAATTTAAAGCACATGGATCATGACATGCCAGGCAAAATTTATGTTCCCTCTTCTGGTGCGTTTCTGCTCGTACCCCTTGTACATAGGTCTTTCTCAGCACAACAGGTATGCTATGAGAAATTATAGGTACAACTAAAATCACGGCCAGTACACTTGTAATCCTTGAAGTGTCATATTCAAACCTTATGCACAGGGGTCTGAGCATAAACACCCTACTTTATAACAAGATATATACAGGAAGTATAACCAGTAAAGCTTATCTGTATTGACGCCTTGACGGGTTCTGATATGCTTCAACGATGTTCATTGTGCAGAAACAGAAGAGACTCTTATCATTCCTTAGTTGTTGCATCAGGCCTTGAAATTGAAATGCTGTTACAAGTCCAAGTCGTTCTTATGTGCTCTTAGGAGTATCTGCTGCCACACCTGTATTCGCAACTTAAGCAATTGTACAATGCAAGTATATGTATTATACAAAAGCAGTTTTGTATTAATCAGCTTTAACTGATTGTCTTTCGCAGTTCAGCGTAAACAATAATAGTACATACTATATATTTATTTACATGCACACTTGGAAAGAATAACTTTCTAGGTTCTAACATGTGTGATTTATATTCATCGCATAAACAATGGAATCGGCCACAATAAAATCCCCTCCGTGAAACTTGATCATCATGCATCTTTGCACTGCCAAATTAAGCTATGGTGTCAAGTGTCAACAAATAGTTCAGTTTGTCTGTGAAGATCGTCTTACTGGAGCGTGTAAAGAAGATAAATATTCATCGTCTGCCTTAGCTATTCCGTCAAAGAGGTAGTTAAAAGGAGGCATCTCTATGTATTTTCCAGAACCTGGAACTGTCTTAAGTTCACCATTCTCCCAAACCACTTTTCCTCCAGCTATTGTTACTTCAATGTTTCCCTGTAAAAAGCAAAAATGCAATTCCTAAGTTCAATAAAGACGGTGACAGACAAATTAATAAATTTCCTGAAGTTGAAAATATATCAGCCAACTTTGATGGGTCTCTAGTTCTATTATTCGTGATAACTAACCAACTTCAGTAGAATTGTAGAAGTATAATTCACCTGTCCACGTCTTCCCTCATAAACATTTGTATCCGATCGAGAGTGGTGTGTTTTCGAACTAATCTCAAAGCTTGAATTGGGATTTAGTATGATTATATCTGCATCTGAACCGACTAGTATCGCACCCTTTCTTGGATATATATTGAAAATTCTGGCACTGGAGATCAAAGAATCAATGCAAGAGCCAATTTACAAACTGCTGCAATATTTACAGCAAATTCAAAATTACTAAGTGGACAGCAGAAGAATGCATACCACTCTGTGCTAGTTATCCGAACATAATCAGTTGTAGATATTTGCCCCGATGCCTAACACAAAAATCAAGAGACGTGACACAAGGATCACAAATATTGGAAAGTAGCAAGAACACTGGTTTTCTTTTTCTCTTGCAAGAATACCAGTTCTAATGCAGGAATAACTAAAACAACTATGAATATTTTCAAGAATCAAGGTGTAAAACGGGCTTACCACCATTGTATCCCAAACCAAGTGCATTCTCTCCTCGATACCTGCATCAAAAGTGGAATCTCAAATCACCATGATAAATTATATATGCGTTGCCTGAAATTCTTTGAATAGGACATTATTATTACCATTAACACCGTTGGGAATTTTACGAAAATCATTAATTCCAAGAGCTTTCTGAGTTGTATTAAAGGTACAGTGATCTGTTCCCACTAGCTGCAACATGATAAATGTGCTTCATTATACATAAATGATAAAACAAAGGATATCTCAGGTGAAGAATAGAACCAGATAACAAGAAACAAAAATTCAGAAAGATATCATATTTTACTTGGGAGACAAATGAAGTTTGATAATATTTGAACTGGTCATTTTGGAGACAAAATATATTCTGAATATCAATGTTCTTGAGTTTAGAGCATTCAAGTCAAAGTCCCTCATGGTTTTCCTCCATGTGTTCACTTTCTCCGTCACTTAAATCCCACTTACGACCCAATAGGTTTCAAAATTGAAAAAATTAGGATGTGTAAAGTAATGAAGTGTGCAGATAACAATTTTTAAGTTTTCGCACATAATGTCCATATATTCTTCTAAAGGAGATCTTTCTTCCTGAATCAACTCCCACTTTTATTTCAAAGAAAATAGTGCTTCTTGGGGTGATATAACAATATATTTAACTTTATTGAGATGAGTGTTGACCTGTAGGACACCGGTTGAAAGAGCTGCTTGTAGAGCCTTGCCATGTCCAGGTGCTCTAATAGGTGGACTCATCACATACCTGTGAAACAAAGAAATAACTATTTTTATGCTAGAGCTAGAACAATGCTTTATTTGATGATAATATAAAGTCTGAAAAAACTATATCTAAATTAGTTTGGAGAGAAATAAATCTTACTTTGCTGCTGTCTGGAAATCAGGATCCCAAAGAACAGTGTCATCCAGGACTAAACTTGAAGCTACAGGCTCGCCGATAACCTTCTGACCTGCAAGTATAAAATATATTAAGCTGTATTTTAGATTTACAATTGTGTATTGGCGAACATAGGTCGGGCTATTGAAAATACAAAGAAAATGAAAAGCCTTACAGCAACATGGGGTTTTAAGATGGATGATCATTTAGTTTCTGTACTGAAGGCAATAATCACTGAGAAGTAAATAGAAGAAAGCTTGTAATATACACTCTCTACCAAGGATTGTAGTTACCTAAGCTGGCTAATGCAAGCAGGGATGAGTGGCCGAGGTAAAAATTGGAAGTAGAACGTACAGAAAATTCCCATGAGAAAATTAACAGATTTGAATGTTAAGTACCACAAACCTGATTTTCGAGCTTTAGCTATTTCTTCCATTGCATCAATGCTCATGACATGAACAACATACAGAGGAGTGTTCACGAAACCAGCCAAACGAATGGCACGACTAGTTGCCTCTCCCTCCAGCTGCATGAAAGAGTCAATTTGTTCAATGACAAATAAACAAAATAAATGTGAAAAAGGTGATGCAATATATTCTGAACATATTTAAAACTCTGATGAATACCACTGCTGGTGTAGATTAGTTTGCCTTTCACCAAAATAATACTTTAGCATTCCAGGATTATGTTATCAAAGATTTAAGAGCAAATACTATCACTCAATCATAAGACCATCGGCATGTTATGAACTCTCTTACTTATTATAAAGTTTATTTACCACTGGTGGTCTTGAAAGTGCATGACCCTCAGGGCCCGTAATCCCAAGTTCAATCATTCTTTTCTGACCCTCAAACACGGCATCTCCATTCTCTGCGTGAACCATTGGCAAAGCACCAAGAGATTTGCATTTCTTGAAACCCTCGAGCAGAAGTTCGTCACTGATCATAAGTGAGCCCTTATAGGCAAGGAAAAACTTGAAAGAATTAATTCCTGTGCAATTGGAGAGACAAGTGGTCAGAAATATATGTCGAATCAATATAGGAGTTAAAAACAGATTTTCTAACCAAATGGCAAATGCTTTATAAAACTAAAAAGAAAGAAAGAAAATTATAGAGAAAACGGTATGTACCTTTGTCTTTGACCATGATCTCCATTTCTTCTGAAACAGTTTCATCCCATTTAGTGATTGCCATGTGGAAGCCATAATCCATACAAGATCTTTCTGCCTTCTTCACATAAGCTTCATATCCCGCAGACAAGCTACCATTTACAGGAATAACAAAATCAATATGCAGTGTGGTTCCACCAGCTAATGCTGCTCCCTGCCCACTGAAATAATCATCGATTGTTTCAGTTCCCATAAATTCCATAGCCAAATGTGTGTGTGGATCAATTCCTCCTGCCATCACCCATTAAGAAGATAAATGAGCAAGTAGAATTCAAATTCTAGTGGTCCTCAAACGTTTAACAAATAATTAAGTAAAAATGTCAACAAACAATTTGGGGTTAGAACAAGAAGTATAGGATTACATCAATTCCTAAAATTGTCAACGCAACATGGTTACGTCCATTAGATAGATACACCTTGTCACCTACGTCCATCACATATATGATATAACATAGAATACCGTGAGGCTTAAAACTTCTACTTGGCATCAACCTGGCAACTTGTAAACTTTTCATTCCCAAAGTTTGTAGCCTCAAACATTTTAGACTCTTCAAAAGCTTAGAACTATCTTTGATGTGATAAGAATAGATGCAATCTAAAGACTCAAAATAGATACCATATCGCGTAGAAAAGAATAGAAGATCACCTGGCATGACAAACTTCCCGGTGGCATCAATAATCTTAACATCATCTCCAACCTGCAGATACACAAATCAATATAGAGACATAGAATGGCATTGTAGGCTTAACATGAAGCACTGTTACATTCGTTATTCCTTCATTTCTTCGGCTTTTTCTAAGTTTAATGAGTAATACTCAACTCTATAGTCAAATACTGTATAGGAAACTTCGTCTAGTTCGATTTGATCAGCCATTAATTACAGATTACATCAAAACTCCAAACCATCATGTCACTTCAAAGTAAAAAACATCAATCAACCAATAAGAAATGAACAAAACAAAATCGAACTAATCGCAGAAACAAGAAGAATACCAGAATATTCTTCCTGACAGCAACAATGAGACCATCCTCAATGTACACATCAGCAAGCTCTTGATGATGATCATTGACAACAGTTCCACCTTTAACCAAAATCTTGGAATGAGAAACCGAATCGACCCCACATGCCGAATCACCACCATATCCAGTCCCACCGCCACAAAACTGGAAATTCGACGGACAAATGGAAACTAGTTAGTGTCAGTGAAGAAATTTAACAAACGGGTTGTATGCGTTTACCTGGTTGGAGTCTGTTAGAGGCGAGAGAAGCGAAAGGAGAGTGATGATGAGAGGTATGCAGTGGGTTGTTTGAGTTCTTGGATTGGAATCCATTTTTTAGGAGGAGAGTGGAACAAGAATGATTCTGGTTTGTTGTTTGATTCAATTTGATCGGCTCGGGTTTACTGATTACAAGTCTGTGGACTATACTGTGAGCACCAACCAAATAATGACACGTGGCCTTTGGTTTTCATCCGTTTCCTTCAGAATTGATCGAGTAATCTTTTTCTTATTCAATACGAGTACTACTGTCAACAATCAACTTCCGACAATTTACTGTTAAATTCATCTCACAAACTCAACTACTCAAGTTTAACATCTCAACTCCTTATTCATAATCATCTCGAAGAAGATCTCGGATTTCGACTCGGGTTTATCTGCTAACGCCTTTTGACATCTGATTTCTCAAACACCCATCTATGGATCCACGCTAAAACTGCAGCAAAATCAATAAGATCAGCCATTGAGGTGACAAATTAAACATCAACAAAGTTAGGATTACTAAGGACATAAAATTTGCAGATTCAGAATTCTGCTGGGAGTTGTTGCCTTTTGGATTGTTTCGATTCCGGTACAGCGGTACTTGGTCTTGGATTATTCATTGCTCCGGAGTTGCGGAGCTGCTTCACAATGTAGAGTGGGCGAGTGGCACCTCACCGGAGTCCGGACAGTACACTGTCGCCTTGGGAATGAGGGTTTGTTTTCCCTTTATTTATTTCTTTAATTATTTTTCTGTATAATTTTACAGTAACTGGAAAGTGTTAAAAGTTTGTAACTTTGAACAGAAGCCACGTGTCATTATTTGGTTGGTGCTCACAGTATAGTTCACAGGCTTGTGAGCAGTAAACCCGAGTCCCAATTTGATTATGTGTCCAAGTACTAATGGTGTCAAGACTTCATTTTATTTACTTCTACAATCATATCCGTTGACGAAGTATGGAATCTTTATGGGCCAGGGGTGGATCATTTTTCTTATTTGATTTTGATGATAGAATGAACAAAATGCCCGGAAGATGGGATGTTCTCCGACGCTCCCTCCAACATCCTCTTCAATGGAAGTTATAAGGATGGTCAAGTGGTAAGAGTGCTGAAGTAGCAAGAAAATGTTGGAGGTTCGAACCCCGGCGGATACATAAGGTGGTTTAGGTATTTGGAGTTATAAAGTGGTTAAGAAGTGTTTGAAGTTATAAGGTGGTAAAACCGTAAAGGTGTATTGTAAAGCAGGAGTAGAATTAAAATAGATTTGTCATTTAACAAAAAAAAAAATCCTTTTCAACAGACTTGTGGGGGATCGATACATGTCAAGTAAGTTTCACGTGTCAATCTCTCACATGCATCTTGGAGAGGATGTTAGGGTGTAGTGTGACTCCACTACAAGAATCCACCTCTGTAGCGACGGATTTATCCGTTGCTATATAGGTACCGATACGTTGCTATATAGGTACCGACCCGTTACTATACTGTTTAGCGACGGATAAATAGGCCGTCTCAAAACTGGTCGTAGCTAAGCATATAGCGACGGATGTAGCATAAAATGTACTTACCGCGATTCGTTGGGCAGTGTTATCGGTCCACTGGCCGTCCTTGTACTTTGCTTTCTTGAAAGTATCGAACAGTAAGGACTCGCCGGAGTTGTCGACCTACACAAATAAAATTCAAATCATCAATATATTGCAAACCAAAAAAAAAGATCAAACGTGCAATATCAACTACTAGTGCAATACCTGAGACAGTGCAGCCGTTGTGGCTGCAGACTGTGATCCAAGGTGGTGGACGACCACCCCCTTCTTGTCGTTCATCGTGCTCAGCCGGTTCTCCGAGTTCATCTGTGAGAAATGAATGACTTCCGGAAGCTCCCAGTAGTCCTTCCACACCTGGAAGTCCTCCTCTTTGATCCAGTTCGCCTTCTTCTTGACAATAATCCATAACTTCTTCGCCTTGTGCACTTTATCCTTGTACAAGGTCGAAGCTTGGTGGTTGAAGCAGTACCACAAGTTCAAGACGTTGCCCTTGGGCAGATGATACGTCTTCTACACCGACAAACAACATTAATAATAAGGTGTGCACAAACAAGGAGCGCCGCCTACCCCACACTAATAGCGGTCTAACATTCAACTTAATTAAATAAAGGGGCGCCGCCTACCCCACACTAATAGCGGTCTAACATTAAATAAAGGGACTAAGAAGTAACTTACTCTGAGCTCCTCGAAGAACTCTCCCTTCACCTGATCAACGACGTTGGTCCAACACTCGCCACCCCCATCCGCCTTGCTGGGTTTAGGCATCATGTTCGACAAAATCTTGTCGAGAACAGTGGCTGCCTTCGCCGGATACAACATAACAAGTCAATTAAAACAAAAAACAAAGTTCATTAATTAACCCGAAATAACAATTTTAATACAAAGAACAAAGTTAGTTAGAAGAAGTAAAATAACTTACTTCATCCAATTCGGGATAAGGACATCCTTTTCCTTCCCGTCGACAACGTAAGTCGGTATCCGAGCGTTTGCACCCCTCGGCGGCACTCGGACGTCGCAATCGTCCTCCGGCCAATGTCTAAAGGATTCCTCTATCCGGTGGGTCGACCCTCAACTCGACTCATGTGGCATCTAGAACGGGCGGAGACATACCTCCACCAGTTGTCCCGAAGAGTGGTGCACTAGAGTCAGTACCAGTGCCATGGAACATGAACCGATCGGGAGTCTGTTGAGAAGTCTGATATAGCGTGTGCATGTGCATCAGGAGTAGCATGTGTCTGTGCATCCGGAGTAGCATGTGCATGTGCATCCGGAGTAGCATGTGGCTATGGCTGTGCCTGACCTGGAGCTGTAAACCTGGGTCTTTTAGGACGCGCCATCTGCATTTTAGTACAAGAAAACAAGTATAAGCATACTTACAAAGATGAGTAAATATTATTGAATTAACTACTTAATTACTAGTATATGAGTAGTATACTTGTAGTAAGTATAAGTAGTAGAATATTATAATACAATAACTATTACGAGCATACTTGTAAGTATACTACTTTGTAACTATCATAAGTAACTCATAAGTATACTACTTTGTAACTATCACAAGCATTCGATTATAACTTGTTGGTCCCTTAGACAACAAGGTTAAAGACTAGAGGGAAAGGTGAATAGTCTTTAATACTTTTTGTGTCTAAAACATATTTCTCATCAAACACTAGGTGGTTGTTGATACTTAATCAATTAGAATAGTGGAAGTCTTTAAGTTAAGTACTCAGTAAGAAGATAATCAGCAAGAAAAAATAAGCAGTTAAACAAATAGCTTGTTGAAAGTAAATGCAAAAATTAAATGCACACAGTTTATAGTGGTATCTGAAGGTGGCGTAATCCTTCAACTAATCCACTTCGCCCAATCCTGGACTTGAATTCACTAAGATAGATAATGAGGTTCCTTACACAACCTATCTAGAAATCCCAAACAAAGGTCTTAGTAAGACAACTTCCCAAGTTGCTCACTTCACTTCAACCACTAAAGCAGTTTCCTTAACTTCAGCAAACATGGTTTTCTTTACAATCCAGTAAAGTAGGTTCCCCATAACTACAATAACACGCCTTTGGAGAGAGTGTGTTTGAGTATGGTGCTGAGAGAGATTTACTTTTCAGTAAATGCAATCAATAGAAGAATCACAACTTGTATTACTTTTCAGTAAGCAGTTGGAGGATTCTTGAACTAGACTTTACTAGTTCAAGAGAAAGAAACACTTGAATGAACAAGATTTATACTCTTTCACAAGTAGCTAAATAATCATCTTCAGTCTTGGAAGATTTTCAGATCAAGTGTGAAGAAGGATCAGTAGGCTTGTAATTTGCAGAGTGAAAACGATGACCATCTTCTGTACTCTATGTCTTCCTTTTATAGTGAAAAATCAGTCCGTTTGAATTTCAAATCCATGAATTCAAACTTTGAATTCACTGTCTTGCTTGTACTATTCTATTGCAAAAGTTTGTCTTCTTGTATACTTGTAGAAATAACATAAGTATACTACGAGTATGCTACTATAATCCAATTCAATCCAATTCCCCCTAATTATACTACTATATACTACTTGTAAGTATACTACCATAGTCCAATTCAGTCCAAACTACTTGTAAGTATACTACCATAGTCCAATACTCCATACTAATTGTAAGTATACTACTATATCCAAAAAATCCCAAAATTAAAGTACAAACCCTAAATTGCCAATTCAGTCCAAAATCAGTTCAATCAATCCCAAATCAGTTCATTTTAACCAATTTAGTTTTCAATTCACCCAATTCAGTAAATCCCCAATTCAATCTCAAATCGAATTCGAATAATAATCTCGAAATTTCCAAAATAAAATGGTAAATAGATATATTAAAGGTCTAACATGGCTAATTAACATTACACATACATACATTCAATCAAAACGAAAAATTCCGGGATTTAGAAGCAATAGGGTTTAAAAACTAACCTCAGATTTGTCGAAAATGAACCGTAGGAATTGCAAATTGGTTGCTAATTCGCGTTCCTTGTTGAACAAGGATCGATTTGATATGTAGAACAAGAGAAATGGAGCAGAAATGGAGGAAAAGAAGATTTGAAGAAGAAGCAACTTTGAAGAAGACGAAGAACAACAATGGCGTCTTCTGTCTGTAAATCTCGTATTTGCAAACAGACATGGCGACTGATAAGCCATCCGTCGCAATGTATTATAATTTATTTCTTTATTAATTTGAAAATATAACATGGCGACGGATAGAACATCCATCGCCATATTAATTGTATTTCCATTTAATTTTATTTCTGCGTCAACGCCTCAAAGACGGATGAAGTCAACCGTCGCTAAACCTAGCGACGGGTAACGTCACCCGTCGCTATATTTGAACGGTTTAAGGGTTTAAGATCGCGAATTAGTTTATTTGTCTCTGATTCGTCTCATCCGTCTCTAAAGTGTGGCGACGACGGTTGGTATCCGTCGCTAAAGTCGTCACAGTATCCTATTTTGCTTGTAGTGAGGCCATCGTTCTCAACTGATGTGTGACAATTTTAAGTTATCAACTTTTTCGTAAAGTCACTGTGTAGAGATAACTCTTTTGTCTAAATTCAATACTAAGTAGAACCATTGGAGCATGAATTGAGAAACGTAGCTTTATACATGTTCAACCATGTTAGTAGTGGTTACCATCACCATTCTTCTCTTTGGTGACCTCACGTCACCAAAGCCTCAAGCCTCCACCCATTTCTCAAGTACCCTTAAGGAACTTGAGCTTCTCCTTGTTTCAT
>JAQRGC011799005.1:0-10760 GCA_028659135.1 Plantago lanceolata
TATTAGAAATATCAAATCATTTCTATTAAAAAGTGTTGAAAATACCCCTCTACTTTTTAAACTTATTAAAATGTTAATTTTTTTAATGTTTAGTAAATACGGATTTTTATGAGATTTACACTTGAGATATTATATAAAGCATAGAAGTTACTTACTCTACAAAGTCCCGAGAAAGTCCATTCTCTCTAATAGAGTTAGCTAAGTCGTTAGGTGCCGTCTGAACGGGCTGTTTACGTAAATATTCAATAGTATTTGAAAAAAATGGAGTACAAACTACCAACCATATTGCATCAAAGCCTCTTATTTTACTTGGATATCACGTACTGAAGTTTGTGGACTAAATCACTCATCTAATAAAGTTAAATTTTTCTCCCGGAGAACACCAAAAGTAGTCGGAAAATAGAAACGTGGTATAAAACCAACCACGCCCAATCAATAGGCACACCATATGTTGGGTGATCGACTAGGGGCCACTAGGCTGCCGGTCTACCACGTTATTTTACATTTTATTTTCTCAATTTTCTCAAACTCACGTCACTTTTTAGATTAACTTTTAATCATTGTTTTAAGTTATGGTCAATGTTTTAATACTATTCGTCTTAATTTTCTTGGGCACCAAGTTGTTCTTAAATTCTCAAATGTATTTTATTGATTAGTAGTACTGCATTCATTAAAAGATTTGTTGAACCTGGACACCTGATAGAGGTTACGCGGGGATAATTGCCATATGATTATTCTATGAGTAGACTCGATCACTTATAAGTTTTAACTTTTATTTTTTTATAATTCAGTAGCTTTAACACTCGTAAAATTGACTCAATTGGTTAAAAATCAAGATATTATTCTCTTGGTCAAATGTTCCATCCTCATGGGGAGCGTACAGAATTATGCTTTTTGGGCCAAGCATGTTGCAATTTGACTTACGTAATTTATTACGTAGGCTCGTGGGATTTACCTCGCATGTGGACTTTCATCGATGACCTTCCGTAGCCTCTCCACCTTGACAATTGATCCATTCCCTCCCACCTCTCACCATTTCAAAACCACGTCGATCAAATACAAAGTGATTCATCCTCTCCGTACAAATCTTACAGTGCAGATCTACACGACGTTCACAACTTAACCACGCCCTGGGTGGCTCAAGCGTGATCGAATCCCATCTCATCATATACTAAAAGTTCTCCGTTATATTAACGACAAATTGCATTGAAAATGACACACGTTGATTAAACCCTCTTATGGACCAACATTTGAGTGGTTAAAATTAAATCTGATCTTGAAAAATTACTATTAATATCCAAAACAGAGAGATTTGATACCATTTGCCATCATCTCCCACAATGTCACCGGCGGCATAAAATAAATTCATCAGTGCCCTGCCCTCAAAGTATAATACGGCGGCCGTATTTAACCACCACGTACACTCACGGTCAAAAACTTTACATCATCATCAGTTCATCACCATCTTCATTTCATTCAATATATACTATAAATATATAGCCGTGTCCCCTACTCCTCTCTCTCCTCCTCCTCCTCCATTAAAAACCACCTTCTCTTCATCTTCATCATCTTCTCCATGCATGCCCCTGTTTGCCGTCCACTGATTCTCTGGTTTGTTCTATCCCCTATCGTTTATCTTCTTGTCTTATCCATTAACATTTCTCTTGTACTCTTTATTTACATGGGTTTGTTTTGTTTCCTTTATTCAGTGAGAAAGATTACTAATAATGTCTGAAATCTGAATAATATAGATTAGATAGACAGATTTAAATTTTCATTTCTTGAAATTTTTTTGGAGTTTTATTATCAAGATTTAGTAGTACTAATCTACATTTTATTAGCCGGATTTTCGCCGATTCGCTATATTTTAGCTTATTCTGTTTACTTTCTATTTTCAGAATTCATGTACACAGGGCAACCATGGTGATTATTGCTGTTGGCCTTGGAGAAGAAAACAACAAAGCATAACTAACTGGAATAAATACAAAACAAAAAACAAAAAATCAATTAGTTCCAGACTTCCAGAGTTTAAGTGCTGCCGCATCAAAGATGATGTCTTGGATTACTTCACTTTCTTGTTCTGCACCATCCTCATCAAATCTTCAATGGATTAGATTCATTCTTCTATCTCCATGTCCACAAAGAGCCCTTTTGTCATCCCTCAACATACTCTTCTTGGTTATCCTCCTTGCTTTTGCTTTGCAGAAGCTGTTTTCGAGGTTCTTTTCGAATTCGGGTTCCGAAATCGATAAGCCCCTCATTCATAGAAGGACTGGTGGTAATGGTGTAGTCCAGACTGATGTGTGGTTTAAGCTTACTTTAGTAGTCACTGGGATTTCATCACTTTTTTCACTTGTTGTGTGTGTGCTGGTTTTTGTTCAAAGTGGGGAGTATCCATGGAAGACTGTGGATGGATTGTACTGGTTGTTTCAAGGGCTAACTCATTTTGTTATTGCTGGGTTGGTAGCTCATGAGAAGAGGTTTAAGGCCATTACTCATCCAGTGTCTCTTCGAGTTTACTGGATTCTTGAGTGTCTTGTTCTGGCCTTGTTCTTTGCTTCCAGTCTCACTCGTTTCGTATCTGTCCATGATTCTGAGTTGAGACTGGATGACATTGGTTCGGTAGTCGTTTTCGCTTTGTCGCTGTTTCGCCTGGCGGTTGCGGTTAGAGGGTCAACTGGGGTTACTGTAGTGGAGGATTCTGAGTCAGTTATGGATTCAGATGTGTTGTATGAGCCTCTGTTGGATAAGTCCAATGTGACTGGTTATGCTTCGGCTTCTCTGGTTTCTAAGGCCTTTTGGTTTTGGATGAATCCGCTTCTGAAGAAAGGATACGAGGCGCCTTTGAAAATAGACGAAGTTCCTTCGTTGTCTCCTGATCATAAGGCCGAAGTGATGTCGAAGCTGTTCGAGGAAAACTGGCCTAAACCGGAGGAGAACTCGAAGCACCCTGTCGTGAAGACGCTCATTCGTTGCTTTTGGAGGCAGCTGGGGCTAACTGCCTTTATCGCGATTTTAAGGCTTTGTGTGTTGTATGTTGGCCCGACGCTTATCCAACGCTTTGTTGACTACACGTCTGGGGAAAGAACCTCTCTTTACGAAGGATACTACCTCGTGATGATACTCTTGGTTGCGAAATTCGTGGAAGTTTTTTGCTCACACCAGTTTAATTTCCACACTCAGAAGCTTGGTATGCTTATCCGTTCGACTCTCATTACTTCATTGTACAAGAAGGGGTTAACTCTGTCGAATTCTGCAAGGCAGTCTCATGGAGTCGGGCAGATAGTGAACTACATGGCAGTTGATGCGCAGCAGTTATCTGATATGATGCTTCAGCTGCACTACTTATGGATTATGCCTCTGCAGATTCTTGTGGCATTGGTTATTCTCTACCAGTACATCAGCTATGCAACGTTTCCCGCGCTAGGTGGACTCGTGTTGATAATCTTGTTCGTGTTGTTCCGTACGAAAAAGAACAATGGTTACCAGTTCAACCTTATGAAGAATCGTGATTCGAGAATGAAAGCCACGAATGAGATGCTAAATTATATGAGGGTGATCAAGTTCCAAGCTTGGGAGGAGCATTTCAACAAGAGGATTCAGTCTTTCCGTGATACTGAATACGTGTGGCTGTCGAAATTCATGTATTCTGTTTCCGCGAATATGATTGTATTGTGGAGCACACCTCCACTTATTGCGACGATCACATTTGGTAGCGCGATCCTTTTTGGGTTCCCGCTTGCTGTTGGTACTGTCTTCACGACGACTTCTTTGTTAAAGATGTTGCAGGAGCCTATTAGGACGTTCCCACAGTCGATGATCTCACTTTCACAGGCGGTAATTTCTTTGGAAAGGCTGGATAAATTCATGACCAGTAAAGAGTTGAAGGATGACTCAGTGGAGAGAGTAGAAGGTTGTTCAGGAGACGTCGCGTTGGAAGTTAAAGACGGGACTTTTAGCTGGGATGATGAAAGTAGAGAAGAAGCTGTAAAACAACTGAATTTTGAGATTCGGAAGGGTGAACTTGCTGCAGTTGTTGGGACGGTTGGATCGGGGAAATCTTCACTCCTAGCAGCAATTCTTGGTGAGATGACCAAGTTATCAGGAAAGGTACAAGTTTCCTTCTCTCTCTTTTCCTTTCTATGACCATAGCACAAAATTATGTATTAGTACTGTAATTATTCTACACTAAGATTTCGTTGTTCTTTACTGTTGCAGGTCAGGGTTTGTGGTAGTACAGCCTACGTTGCTCAAACGTCGTGGATCCAAAACGGGACTATTGAGGATAACATTCTATTTGGTTTGCCAATGGATAGGCAGAGATACAAGGAAGCTATCAGGGTTTGCTGTTTAGAGAAGGATTTGGAAATTATGGAGTTCGGTGATCAAACTGAAATCGGGGAGCGTGGTATTAACTTAAGTGGTGGCCAGAAGCAGAGAGTTCAGCTCGCCAGAGCGGTTTATCAGGATTGTGATATATATCTATTGGATGATGTGTTTAGTGCTGTTGACGCTCACACTGGATCTGATATATTCAAGGTAACAGCACGCGGCTCACTGTTGTGTTATTCTTATTCACCACTGTCTATGATATCACATATCTCAAATTGCTAAGTAGACCTGCTTTTAGATGAATCAGATATATGCTGATCGATGATGTTATATTCTTTTTATCGATATCCGTACATTCAATTAGTGTATCATTCATCGTCACATGATTTAGAGTTTTAGACGTTCCTTCAATGTTAATTGTCTGCTGCAGGAATGTATAAGAGGAGCTCTAAGAGGCAAAACCATTTTGCTTGTCACTCATCAAGTGGACTTCTTGCATAATGTAGATCAGATCCTGGTACGTGTAAAACGTAAAAATCTTGATGTACATTTGGTAATATGCTATATGTGTATGCTTAGGTAGTTTTGGTGTCTTGTAACAGGTCATGAGAGAAGGAAGCATAGTGCAATCCGGGAAGTACAATAGTCTAATGGAATCCGGTCTGGATTTCAAATCGTTGGTAAACGCTCATGAAGCCTCAATGCAGCTAGTTGATGTGGAAAATGCCTCAGAGAATAATACAACACCTACCTTATCCACTCAAAAATCGTTAAAAGAAGAAAATGGTGCAAGCAGTCCTCATGGACAATCAAATAAGGGAAGCGCTAAGCTCATTAAAGAAGAAGAAAGAGCGACTGGGACGGTTAGCCTAAGTGTATACAAGTTATATTGCACTGAGTCTTTCGGATGGCTAGGAGTGATTGCTGTTATAGTCCTGTCTCTAGTATGGCAAGGGGCGTTATTGTCGAGTGACTATTGGCTGGCTTATGAAACTTCAGCTAAACGTGCAGCGACATTTGACACTTCTCTGTTCATTGAAGTCTATGCAATTATTGCAGTGGTGTCTTTCTTTATAGTTCTCGTGAGAAGCATTTTGGTTGCGGTTATGGGATTAAGGACTTCTCAGATTTTCTTCAGGCAGATTCTTCACAGCATCCTTCATGCCCCTATGTCGTTTTTTGATACTACACCTTCCGGAAGGATTCTCACTCGGGTACGGATTATAATTCATATGATCTAGCTTTATAGGGGAAAAAACAGATAAATCTAACATGTCTGTAATGATTCTTTCTTGTCATGCAGGCCTCGAATGATCAGACGAATGTCGATATATTGATCCCTTTCTTTATGAGTCTCTGTGTTGCAATGTACATCACACTTGTGAGTATCATTGTTGTAACCTGTCAATACGCTTGGCCAACGGTGATCCTCTTGATTCCACTTGGTTGGCTGAATATATGGTACCGGGTATGTGTGCCACCCTTCTTCGTGTAGTTGATTTTTTTTCACTTATATAACACAGAATTTGCAAAATGGGCTAATTGAGATTCTGCTGTTTCGAAAACATTTCCAGGGTTATTATCTCACCACGTCAAGGGAGCTGACTCGATTAGATTCCATCACAAAGGCACCTGTGATTCATCATTTCTCTGAGAGCATCACCGGCGTTATGACAATTCGTTGTTTCCGAAAGCAGGAAAAGTTTTGCCAGGACAACATGAATCGCGTGAACTCAAGTCTTCGTATGGATTTTCATAACAATGGATCAAATGAGTGGTTAGGATTCCGTCTGGAGCTAATTGGAAGCTTCATCCTCTGCACGTCTGCTATGTTTATGATTGTTCTGCCCAGCAGCATCATCAAGCCAGGTTAAAATTGCTTAACAATATTGTTTTCCTATATCTACACTTCATGATAATGTGTATGGTGCCCAAAGTTCATTCAAGGAATCCTAATTCGCTTAATTTTCCAGAGAACGTTGGATTATCTCTGTCATATGGTCTGTCTCTTAATGCGGTGCTATACTGGACTGTGTACATGAGTTGTTTCCTGGAGAATAAGATGGTTTCAGTTGAGAGAATAAAACAATTCTCGGTAATTCAATCAGAAGCAGAATGGAAGAAAATGGACTTGCTTCCTCCATCTAATTGGCCAACAAATGGCAACGTTGAGCTCAGAAATCTCCAGGTAAAACAGGCATATCATACTGAGTTTCAACTTTTTTTTTAGCTTAAAACATGAATTAAGTCACTGAAACCTGTTATGAACAGGTGAGGTATCGTCCAGATACGCCACTAGTTCTGAAAGGAATTTCACTAAACATAAATGGGGGTGAGAAGATTGGTGTTGTTGGTCGAACAGGCGGAGGGAAGTCGACACTGATCCAAGTTTTGTTCAGATTGGTGGAGCCTTCAGGAGGAAAAATAATCATCGATGGAATTGATATCTCAGTGCTAGGCCTTCACGATCTCAGGTCTCGTTTTGGGATCATTCCTCAAGAGCCTGTTCTGTTTGAAGGAACTGTGAGGAGCAACATTGATCCCACCGGGCTATATTCAGATGACGAAATATGGAAGGTAGTTTACTAGTTTTAATATTTCTTGGCGCTTATGATAACATTTTTTTACTTCAAAATCTATGTCCATGTTACTTCACATGCTTTCTCTAAACTTCAGCAGTTCTAAGCAGCTCATAACTATTATACACATCCCTTTAATCTATGAAATTGTAATTGTGTAGAGCCTCGAGCGTTGCCAGCTAAAGGATGTCGTATCTGAAAAACCTGGGAAACTTGATGCAGCAGGTACACTAGTTTCTTACTGTTGAAACTATAACACGTTATGATGGCGGTTTGCCGGTTTCTGATTAGGCTTAAACTTGTGTGGTAACAGTTCTTGATAATGGCGACAACTGGAGTGTCGGGCAAAGGCAACTACTATGTTTAGGGAGAGTAATGCTGAAAAAGAGCAGACTTCTGTTCATGGACGAAGCAACTGCCTCAGTTGATTCACACACAGATGGAGTGATCCAGAAAATCATCCGCGAGGACTTTGCAACTTGCACTATTATAAGCATTGCACATAGGATACCAACGGTGATGGACTGTGACAGAGTTTTGGTCATAGATGCCGGTATGCTCCTTTCCATTAGGACCATTACCTTATTCGAATCCTATACACGATACCAGCCTTCAATATGTTCATATTGGTTATGGTTTTGTTTCACCTTACATGCAGGCTTGGCAAAGGAATTCGACAGTCCAACCAACTTGCTAGAGAGACAATCACTGTTCGGCGCCTTGGTTCAAGAGTATGCTAACCGATCATCAGAACTATGAACAATCGTGTAATCAGAGGCTGAAACTAATGATGAACTTACGAGGCTGACGATGAAAATGGAGGCGTATCGGGATAAAGCCAGCAGCAGGCTACAGGAAGAAAGTATTTAGCAGATATGGTCTCCTGCATATGGAAATGAGGCTTAGATATATGGCATTGTAATGTTCCAGGAATTGAAGTAGTAGTAAATTAAATAAAGCAAGGTGTTAATTGGCATGTAGTAGATTCTAATGAGATAGTTATTCATTGACAATTGTAAGCATTTGCAATTGTAACCTTGCTACTGGTAGTATTATGGATGAATTTTTCATTTTGAAACCTACTGAATCCAGGAATAATCTCCATCATCAGATATCCAAAACAATCCAAATATTATCAAACTTTTACTCCTCTGTGCCCACAAATAATGTTTTATTTTCACGACCGCAAGGGTTGACTCAATTGATTAAAGATATAAATATTATCCTTTTAGTTATATGCTCGAATTTCATAGGAGGGAGAAGAATTTGTGATTATGACATCTTAGACCAGAGCATCTCACACTTGTGATTATCAACTCGGTTCACGTGGTTTACATGCTAACGACTTGGGGTTTACCAAATATACACTCGAAATGATAGTAGCTACGGGTTTCCAGAAAAAAAAAAGGGTTATATTTCTTCTTTAAAGTAGCATTACAATATCAATGTTTACACTTTACATCCTAGTTGGATATTATCGAAATCAGTATCTATCTATCGAATAATTACAATTATCTCAATTTCGGAAAAAAATACTACCACTTTCGCTCCTAAAGAGATTCACATCCAAGTTCCAAAACATGACAAATTTCGAATGTTCATCTTTTCATTATTATTTACGATTAGTTACATCCACACCTACTATTAGATGTTATATTCTCAATTGAACCTCTTGCCGTATGAAAAATCACATGGACTCAAAGACAATTAAATTTACCAATACTTTTTTACCCTTGAAAATTTTCAATGCATATTTTTAGCCCAATTCTACAAATATTAAACGTATATCTGTAAACATAGTTTTGGACCTTATTACAATTATTCATACTTTAGGGGTTCTACTATAATTCATAAACTCTTAGGGGGTTTCAATGTAATTGACAAGCCACAATTCTAAAATGGAAAATGTAATTCTTATATGACCTTAAAACCCTAGCGGCTTTTAAACCTCTCCGTCTCCATCTCCATCTCCGGCAAACCCTAATTTTCGAGCTCATCAGTCATGGGAGGTTCACGGCGAAGGTACAAGAGATCGAAGGCGAAGGTACAAGTCGCACTGCCGAGGAAAAACCCTAACATCTTCAAGCCGGCCTTCAATGTCCCCCCAAAATTGAAGTCGTTACTGGACCCTCTCTCCAAGTGGGATGCTAAGGCCAGTGTGATTGAGAACTACAAGGCTTGCGGCGTCGCTTCGAACCCCAATTTCCTCGGCGCTCGCTCCCGTACGACTCACTTAGTCGAGATTGATGCTCTCCAGATGCCTCCTCCCGAAGAGGCCATCTCTGAATTCGATCCGATTGACAGTGGCAGTGACCTCGAAGAAGACGGTACGTTGTTAATTGAGCTTTGATTTTGATTCTCAGTCGCAGTAATTGATTTTGTTTCAAATTGATGTGCATATATGTTAGAAGCTATATTGGTTCTAGTACTTTCCCAGCAGTATAGTTTTTTTCAATTTCTAGTATATGCTTCGGTGACTAATCAAGTCTGTCGAACCTGAGAACCTGTTAGACGTTGATTTTTGTGCCTGTTGGAGAGAAGTTAGGATTATTATGAATTTATGATTGTGTCTGCAAAGCCAGGTAGAAGTAGAACTGAATATGTTTGAGTTGCTCAGGAATAGAGATTCTAAGTGATCGATGTGTCAGCTTGAAAATTAGATCAGTTTAGAGTGGAAATTATCAGGACACCTTGCTTTGCTTTGCGAACACGATGAAAGATTAAGTTGACCTAAGTGGTGGATTTTGAAATGCAGTTAGTTTTGGAAAAAGTTACTACGTCACATTAATGTGTTGTCTATGATGGACGAATTAACAGTGGTGTGGCACTTAGGTATATGAGTCTGAACAAAATGGGATTTGATCCCTCCAATTTCATGTCATTTCTTATAGATCACCTCAATTCATCACTCTTCTATGTTCCACTATATTGTAGTCGTGCCTTGTGCTAATTTGTGCCACTATGCTCTAGACTTGAGGCTGTTTCATCATTATTATCTCGAAACACATTTTTCAGTTTAAACAGAACTATATGATCATTTAATACCTTGAAAATTTTAAATGCCAAGTCCCTTGCACCTTAAATTGCAAAATAGAAGGATGGAACTATATGCATCAATTTTGGCATGGCATCCTCAAACATTGTCAAACTTCAGTGACGGTACTTGTATCATCTGTGTTCATATGGCTTCATATCCAAGCCCAAGGTCCAAACTGTGCGAGATTTATGACACAATTCCAACTGCTCCCCCCTCCCTTAAATTGATACAGAAAATAATCAATGATGGTTCAGATTTTACTTTGAACTCCAGGGGAAGGTTTCTACAGCTGACAGCAATATTCATTCACTTAGAAGTTCAAAGTTAGATTTGTTTTCACATGAAGACAATACTTTTAATGTTGCGGTTTACAGATTTCAGTCGTTTATTTCCTTCAAAATCTACTCGGTGTATTAGATTTGGTCCTTCATCACTTGTATTTGATTTGACTAAAAGCTATTTGTCGGTGCAGATTTAAAGTCAGCTCTGAGCAAGAAACGAAAAGATGGCAAAGCACCATCCTTGCAACCACTTACAACCATCCAACGGATTCATGTTGGCCGTCTGGTAGAGAAATATGGCGATGACTATCAGGTAAGCTGGTGTAAAATTGCTGTGTTTATCAAATTTACTTCGTTTCTCTTACTCAATATCGTTTCCTTTTGTTGCAGAGCATGTTCATGGATCACAAGTTGAACCAGATGCAACATTCAGTGGCAACACTGGAAAAATTATGCAAGCGATATCATATGTTCAAAGATAAAAATCCTTTGCTTGTGGGGTCTTGAGCCTTCAACTAAGGGTTACATACG
>JAQRGC011799232.1:0-11315 GCA_028659135.1 Plantago lanceolata
GAACAGATTTATACATTACTTGCATTGTCATGAGTCATAATTTTAGAAACATGAATGAAGAGTGAAGACATACATATTTTGGAAGTGTGAAGAATGAAGTGATTTTGTTTGTGACAATTGTTGTTATTTGCACCTTGCTGACTCTTGACAACCTTTCTTTATTTCTTTGTTTCTCGAAGGTTCTTATTTTGGTTCAGCGGTTTCGTTATGTGAATTAAGTTGTTACTCTTAATGTAATGGAGAAAGTGTTTCGGTGTGATGAGGTTTTGGTTTTATTTGCTTATAGATTGTTGAGTAATTGAGTTTTAGTTTACAACCTAATAAACAACAATCGAATTTAGAACAATCGAAAATCGAAAAATGCACCAAGGAAATTGCCAATCGATCCAACACAAGGTTCACACTTCACATAAATAAATAACCAATACACTTATTATCTAAATAATTGTCCTCATCACAACAATATTATGGTTCTTCAAATGCATATCAGCCTTCTCAAACATAAATAAACCAAGTAACATTGATCGATCTAAAAGATTCCACTCGAGCCTCAACAATGCTATTTAAAATATATATTCCCTGCAAAATCATAATAAATCAATAAGTGAGCTCACATAAAATAAAATCAAAGATAGGTGTGATTAAAAAATGAAAATGCACGGCAAACTTGAAATTTAAAAATAATACGAAGTTGAAAATTTTTACTTAAAATTTAGTATTTTACAAGTTAAATGTGAGGTAGATTAAGATTTTAAATTAAATTGAATAAGTAAAATTTGTTGGAGTTGAATTAGACTGACTAACTTTTGAAGTTTTAACCAAACGAATTGTATAGGTCTACTTACAAAGTACAAACGCTTGTTGCAACTTTTAAAAGTTTAATTTTCACAAAAATCTTTACAAAACTAGTTAACGAATCATTTTTACCTAATTCTCCTCAAAAGTGGATGATTCTTTAAAATTAGTTATAAACTTTTAGTTACTTTAAAGTTTAAACCTTAAAGTATACCATAGCTCGTCAAAATGATTGTTTTGTAAAACCGTAAATAGACATCTTTAAGTAAATTTTGTAGAGTGCTAGCGTACAATAGTCAAATAAAATAAGGATCACTTGTAATTTACTTACTAGAGTCGAGTGATCAATTAGTCAAATTAGCAACCAGACCCTCCAATCCTGCAGTAATTCAGGCTCAGCCTGCTCCTTTTTCATTTGATGACCAATTGGTTCTCCGTTCTCCAAACTATTTTCCAGCATTTGTTTCCAAGACAGATCATCCTCAAAAGAATTTGCATGTTCATAATTATCATCAGCTTCATCACCATTAACATTTCCCTCCAAGTTTTCGAATCCCGCAACAATCTCGTTCTCCACTTCCACCGAACTCTCAGGGCTACTCCGTTTCCTCTTTCTATTCGCCTCCACAGCAACAGTTTCATCACGTTCTCTACCCAAAAAGTTCACGATCTGTTCGTATTTGGCCTGGAAATTTTGAAATTCCACCATCTGAAGCTCGATTTCCGCCTGTTGCCTCTTTAGCTCCTCAATTTCAATTCCAGATTCCCTGATCTCACTCCTAAGAGCTTCCACCTTTGCTTCCAGCAGGTTGTTGTTACTTACGTCGGAGCAAGATGTTGCGCCTTGGAAGATTTGTGG
This sequence comes from Plantago lanceolata, assembly GCA_028659135.1. NCBI lineage: Eukaryota > Viridiplantae > Streptophyta > Magnoliopsida > Lamiales > Plantaginaceae > Plantago > Plantago lanceolata. The sequence goes on from JAQRGC011799232.1 coordinate 1,655, forward strand.
TGCAACAGTTACGTCTTGGTAGCTTTGTGGTGCAACAGTTCTCGGCCTACTCGTTCGCCTTACGATGTTTGCAAGCAAATACTCCTTCCCTGCCTGAAACCAAGGATTCTCATACTCCCAGACATCAAGTCCTATTTTCCTGAACCCCTGTAAACAAAGACATTCAAAGGCACAGCATGTCATTCACAACACATTACTCGAAGTCTCGAAAGCTGTCAAAAGTAAATTTATAACAGACAGATCAGCTGATAAAGAACAACCATGCCAGAACATACATAGTTGTTAAGTTGGTAGACAAAGGAGGAAAAGTTGCTGTGCTTAAAGTATTCGGGGAGCAAATTCGCAGAGAACTCGATATGGTCCCATATGATGATGCTAGTGCCAGATGAACCCCATGAAATATAAGCATCTGTATTTGGGTCATTTACAATACTCAAGAGCTTGCTCAAGAAAGAGGGTAGCTTTTTCTCCTTATTAACTCCAGCTTCCATTATCTGTTGTTCATCCATTTGTGTTGCAGTGAAGTTGTTTCTTGTTACTGCCTTTTGGTGTAGTACTAAATTTCTCTTATATTGTGTCTTTTGGCATGCATGTAATGTGATTTGTAACTAACAGAAAGAATAATATAAAGTAGGGTGGCGTTTTGAAGGTACAAAACATATAAGTTCTCCACATTTTGATTCCAAAATAACGGTTTTGATGTAAGTAGTTGTTTCTTGACCGTTATTTTGCTCTTTTTTGTACTTTCAATTGTGTAGAACTTTGTTTAACAATCTATCTTTTTGCAACTTATCAAGTTCTGTCTATCACACCTCGAACTTCTAAGTTTTAACTCAACCGGAATCAACAAACAGGCACTGAAATTGAACGATAACGTACCAAAATCGGAAGGCGAACCACAATAAGGCACAAAAGATGGGTTTTTCCGGTTGCTGTTTGCATAGTAAATAATGTAATAACAGGTCCTTTTGCAATTCACTACCTTGATCACCCTTGTTAAAGAAAAGTACTACCCAAGCTAATAAAGAAAATTTCATGTGCTTTATGTGCTCCAAAGAAACAGTACAAAAGGGTGTCCTGCAGTTCAGGACATTCATACTGAATTGCTCAACTTAACAGTTTCATACTAACTTTTAGACATGAGAGACATTCAGCTAAAGGCTTTTGAGCCAATTTTGTCTTATAACTTGCTCAGGACTTTATGCAGCACCTTCCTATAATTCAAGAAACATCAAAATAGGTTCAAATTATGCTTTGGCGAAGAATCAACTAACGCACGGAAAGAATTGAATATCAAAAATGCTCAGCTTCCACAATTTTTTCTTATTTCGTTAATGACAGTTTGGACAAGAAGAAAGCTGGTTGAGACGTTACAGGGTAGAGTGGCACATCTACAACATGAACTCGTACTCTTCTACATTTCTCGTTTACAAACTGGGGCGAAACACCATATATATAGATATGTAAAAAGAAAAAGAATCGTTTGGGAATGTTGGTTGATGCCTTACGCAGCAACTGGAATGGCTTCTTCAAGGGCAAGGACACCGGGCAGCTCTTTGCCTTCCAAGAGCTCCAAACTGGCACCTCCACCCGTTGAGATATGGCTCATTACGCTTGCAACTCCTACCTTCTCGACAGCTGCAACGGAGTCTCCTCCTCCAATAATTGTCGTCACTCCTTTCTTGCTGAGCTCGGCTAACTTATTTGCTACAGACTGCAAACAAAGACACACTCTTGTTAACTCTTATATACTTCTTCATATTCCTCGAATTGAAAGTACTCCATATATGATGAAGACTGTGATTTTGCTTATCAATAGGACTAGAATATCAATTCCAAAGTGCTGAAGGTCAACATACGACCTCTAAAGAAAATCCATGACATGGAACTATGTCACGCTGCCTGCATTTTGCAGGCAAACTTGAAACCTGTAGTTGAGTTATCTTATTATATATCATATGCCTCATAGTTCTCTGATCCTTTTCAATGCAATTATTTACAGTTATACAGCTTCATCTCCGGAACAGTATATGAGACGAATCTATAAAGCCTACTAGAAAACATGGACATGTGAGAGGGTTCTAATGAAGAGATGTTGCATCTAACTGGCCATATTTGAGGTGGCCAGTTCTTGCAGCACATTTAAGGCCAAGATATAATTAGATATGAACTAAAATTTTAACTGAAGAAACTGTACTCAATTCTAATGGTACGGCACATACTCATCTTGAGATAAGAAAACAACTATGTTGAGAAATAGACCGAAATACCTCTGTGCCCGCGGCAAACTTTTCGAATTCAAAAACTCCCATTGGTCCGTTCCAAATAATAGTTTGTGTGGTGTCAAGGGCCTCATTAAATGTCTTGATGGAATCTGGTCCAATATCCAATCCCATCCACCCGTCTGGGATGGCAGATGCAGGCACAATCTGCAAGACAACATCCCACACTCATATTGTTAGAAGGGCGGTCGATGATGAATGAACTAAAGTGTTATTAGCAAAGTCTAGAAGAGAAGAATAGGACCTTGCTGTTTGCATCGGGAGCAAACTTGTCGGCTATAACCACATCAGTGGGTAGCAAGAGACTCACTCCTTTGGCCTTAGCTTTAGCAAGGAGTGAAGTTGCAAGCTCTAGCTTGTCTTCTTCGACCAAGGAAGCTCCTACTGACAGTCCTTGTGCTTTGTAGAATGTGAAGATCATTCCTCCTCCCAATAGCAATATATCACACTTCTCTAGAAGTGATTCAATCACTCCAATCTTAGAGGAAACCTTTGAACCACCAACAATTGCAGCAAACGGTCTTTTGGGGGTTGAAACTGCCCCAACAAGATAGTCCAGCTCCTGGAAACATCAAATGGAAAACAAGAAATTAGTGTACAATAAAGGAATCAGTGAAAATGATCAATATTTCATATTTCCCTCAATTCCGCAAAAGGTTTTACAAAACAGGAATGGAATAAATGATAACTTGTATGTTTATCAAATTGTTTCCTCTTTGTGTCCACCTTTTCATATCATTTCTGGGATATCCTAGTGAGTTTTCGAATGCACGATATATTAATTGTGCATGCTGCATACTATATAATCATCGAATTATGTTAAACAGTAACAGAGGAAAGTAAGTGGAACCTTTTGCAAAAGGAAACCAGCAACAGAGGGCTTCAAGTATTTAGTAACTCCCTCAGTCGAAGCATGTGCTCTGTGTGCAGTACCGAACGCGTCATTCACATATAAATCAGCCAATGAGGCGAGCTTCTTGGCAAACTCAGGATCATTCTTTTCTTCCTCTTTGTAAAACCTCACATTCTCAAGCAGAAGAACACCGCCTTCAGGTAGTGCAGCTACCAACTTTTCAACATCCGGACCAATGCAGTCATCAGCCTTCACAACCTGTTACAATCAAAATGAACAGCTTGTGTTCAGTTACGGAACAACTTCATCCAGCTGCTTATATTATTCATTTCTACCACAATCAGTCTTATCATGTTTCAATATACGATAAATAGTGTTCCTGTAATTTGATACCTCAATGCCGAGCAATTCAGATAGCCTGGGAACAAGAGGCGCGAGACTGTACTTTGGAGTAACACCTTTGGGTCGACCCTGAAAATCCATTAACAAGATTCAACAGTCGACTCAAGAAAAGCCACAAGTAACAAACTTTGCAGGCTATCCACATTTCAACACTAATACAGGAAGAATCATCATTCATCAGCGATCTAAAACATGTAATCCGTAAATAGAGGAAACACCCTGAAAAACATAACTTCCAATGCTGACATGAACAAATGCAGCAGTCTTCCATATCTATAAACAACTGCAATGTCCCTGATCATGGCCTAAGTCTACCAACTAATACCGTACTGAGAAAGCGAATACCCTGGTCTTAGCATAACAAGGCATTATGAACTAATATCGTCGATCAAAAGTGATGGTATTAAAATCAAACAATCGGATACATCATAATAAGGCCAGAACATGCCACTAGAAACAACTCCAATCTCCCTGATCATTGACATAACCAACTAATATCGCGAAAGTTAATGGAAAAATCAAGCAATCAGACAGACGTAGAGCCAAACTAACAATCAAGAGTAGCAACTACTACATTTTAGTCAACGTCATTAATCAAGAATCAAACAAGGCAGTTCAAGCACAGACACAAAAAATAGGGAAATGAAAGGGCAAACTGACCAAGTGAGTGGATAGGACTACTTTAGCCCCATTGTTCATCAAGTGCTTAATGGTAGGAATAGCAGCTCTGATCCTAGTATCATCAGTGATGTTCTGAGCATCATCAAGAGGTACATTAAGGTCAGCCCTGACAAAGACCTTCTTGCCCTTAAGATCAGAGCCACTCAAGTCACCAACGCTCTTCTTGGCCATGGCAAAAATACCCCTCACCGGTTTCGACCTCAAGGATCGGAGGCTGGTGGCGGCGACGTGGTGTGAGAGGGGGTTGGCGACTGTGGCGGAGAAACCGAGGTTTTGTGGTGGGGTTTTGACGAGGAAGCGGGTGGTGGGGGCGGAGAGGGAAGCTCTGGCGGCGGTGGAGGTCTTGGAAATGCCGCAGAATGCGGGTGATGCAGCTGTTGACGCCATTTCTTGGGGATGTGAAATTTGGTAGGCTCAGTCTGTGGGTGTGGAAAGTGGGATTTGTTTTGCAGAGTGGAGGTGTATTTGTGGGGCAATGGGATTGGGAATTGAGGGTTGAGGAGATTTCTCTTATCTTTGGAGTTGATTTGAGGTTGAAGATGGTTCGATGATTTTCAGGCTCACCTCACTCCTCCCACACTACTACTGTTGCTTTTGCTCGTGTTTACTTGTTACTTTATGAGGCCTTTTCTGTTATAAAAAACCTGGAATGGACTTGGTAGTAATTAAGCCATGGATGTTCTTTCCTCAAGTTCGATTCGATTCGGTTCGGTTCATGTTTGATAAACATTACAATCACCTGGTTCGTATTCATTTCGTTAAAATTTCAGGCGCGTTTGTTCGTGAGTGTTCTGTTGTTTGATTAGTTTGTGCTTGTGTTACAAATTGTTTGCTAACTACACGTCGGTAATATGTGATTGCGTTCAATTTGTTATCTACACAGATATGTGAACGAGTTGTTTGGTTCAATTTAGGTTGGACACAAACTGAACATTGACCGAGCGATTTCATGATAATGTTACGAACGCTCAATTTGTTTGCATCAAGTACAAGGTACAAATACAACATGTATAGTGCTCCCTTTTCCTCTCCCGTGATTATCTCGGCAATTTAAAAATGTTAACGAATACGTTTTCTTACATTACATGTACACATATATATCTTAGTATATGATATTAGGACCTAGGTTGATAACTTATCAACACACTTCATATCTATAAGTTTTATATGCCTACTGGTTTCCTCGAATATGTCTTATGTCTAATTTTAACTTGAATTAAACTTATTTGAAGCCAAACATAACTACAATTCCTTACTTCATGTTGATTGTGTTATTATTAAGCCATTGTTAACTTCGTATGAAAATTAATTAATTTCAATTTATTTCAATCTAATTCACTTCGATTCAGTTCATTCCATATTCATGACATTCGGTTCAGTTTAGAGTTACTTAGTTGTAACTTATACTCCAAATAACCCACAACTGGGTTTCCTTCTTCCTCAACCGCCCATCTCGCAACTATGCCACCAACAATATTAGTTGATCTTTGAATCCATTTGAACTCAACTGTCCATGAAATGTTGAGTTCCCGACAATTGGACGTCAGAGTAGCCATCGAGTGAGTCAATTTCTACCATTAGCTTGGGTCCTTCATTCCCAAACGTATGTGAGGCCGTGATGAAGAGCTTGGAGCTCGATCTCAGATGTGGAGGTTAATTGGGTTTTAGTTGCAAAACTCATAATTCAACCCAATCTTTTGTCGAATAAAATAGACCGATAGTTTTGGAGCCTTTTAAGTTCGAACCTATCCAATGAGAATATTAGATCGGAGTAGTTTATGAGACTTCAGCGTAGTTTATAGTTAAACCAACTCGAACTCCATAACTAATTCCACGTGACCTAGGCTAATTCTAAACACAAAAATAAGCGAGGACTTGTCAAAATGAAATCTTCGAGCTCAAAAAAATGGCGAGAAGTATAATATCTTCTTCTCCGTTCCCACTTCTACCACCAAAATTACACCTGAAAACCTGTCGTTATACCGCCCGGACCAGAGCCGTTCGTGAGTGGCAAGAGTACGAAGAAGCTGTAAAGGAAAAGGATCTCGCTCGAGCTCTCCGTTTTCTCAGAGACACAACCCCAATTGTGCTCGATGGTTCCGGCCCTTCAATTGACACAATTCGGCCTGCAGATGGAGAATTCGGTTTCCGTAGGGATTGGGAGGTGTTAGACACTTGCTTGAATGCCGATGACATGAGGCTTGTTGCCAGTGCTTATTCCTTTCTCAAGGACAAAGGCCTTTTGCCCAATTTTGGAAAATACGGCAGCATTGGTAAACAATACTAAACAGTATACAGTATCTTATTTTCCTGTTTTCGTTTAATTTCAACCGGCGACCGACTTTTTGTAGCTGGTTATTCCTTTTTTAGTTACCTTATCAATTAGGATGATGAACTTTTAGCATAATTATTTGCTTGTGGAATGATTGCTTTCATGTTGTTGGAGGAATAATAATAATTAATAACATTTGAGGATGGATTTGTAACTGAATTAAGTATTTCATAATGCATTTCAGAGGCTTGAGTGATTGTTTTGGTGCAGTTCTAGAAGGACCGAGAAACGTTACACCGTCTGTGTTGAGATCTTCAACTGGTTTAGAAGGTAATATGCTGCGTTTGTTCAATTTTTTCGCCTTTGATGTTCGTTTGGAGCAATTACGGTTTATATTGTTGCTTCAAAATTTAGTGACATTTCCATTTTCGCTTTGTTGTTATTGCAGTGTCAAAACTTTCTCCTAAAAAGTGGGGAGTCTCTGGAACCTCTAGTGTATTTCTGATTGCTTTGTTTGCTGGAGCGTCTATTCTGGTAAACCAAGGAATTGATATCAGGCCAAATATAGCTGCTGTGTTGGGGTTGGCCATGCTAGATGCTATTTTTCTTGGTGGTTCATGCTTAGCTCAGATTTCTAGTTACTGGCCTCCGTATAAACGTCGTATTTTAGTTCATGAAGCTGGCCACCTTCTTGTAGGTAAGCCATATTTGACATTAGCAAGAAATCTGCTTAGAATAAAATGAATTAAGTAGCAACTAGGAAATCAAGTCAATCCATCTTCTTGTTTTGACCATGTGATGGTGATAGGTGATTGTTTTCTTGTTGGTATGCTCAAATATCCCTGCCACTATGTTTACTTAGCAGTTGGATGATATGATATCAGAAGGTTCTACTTCTATTGCAATTTTCTTTTTTGGAATTCTATTAATGTGCATGTTCTCTGTATTCTGCAGCTTATCTTATGGGCTGTCCTATTCGTGGTGTAATATTAGACCCAATTGTTGCAATGCAGATGGGCATTCAAGGACAGGTATTAATGTATTATTATTTTGAGTTCTTTAAAACTACCAGGCCTTTGTTACTAACTAACTGTTGCTAAGTGTGTAACACTTACAAGGAGTTCGAAGCACTCAACAATTTTTCTAGTTAGCATTTTCAACCTACCACCAACCTGTCTGTGTTCTATGTTCATTTCCCCACACTTTAATTAAGCATGATTTTGCACCAACCTGTCTGTGTCCTATGTTCATTTCCCCAACTTTAATTAAGCATGATTTTGCAGGCTGGAACACAGTTTTGGGATGAGAAACTTCAAAATGAGCTTGCTGAGGGCCGTGTCAGTGGTACTGCTTTTGACAGGTTGGTGATTACCAAAAAATCCAGTCAAGCTCAATTTAGCGTGTGATAACAATTGTTGAACACTTATATTCTAATAATGCTTGGTGGAGGGATATGGCAAAAAGATTTTTTCGTGTGGAATCATTTTAAAATTTATGTCATTTACTTCATTAGGTATTGCATGGTACTTTTCGCCGGCATTGCTGCTGAAGCTCTTGTATATGGGGAGGCGGAGGGTGGAGAAAATGATGAAAATCTGTTTAGGAACATCAGTCTGCTTCTGGAGCCCCCACTCTCTGTTGCACAGGTCATTTTCATTTATACTGTAGGGGCGAACATTTTTCTTATTGTTTCTTATTTTCATCCTTGATATATTGGGAATTGGAGATTATCACCCCTCAAGTAATGAAAATTGGCGATGCTACATATCCTCCTGTTATATCGGAACCAATTTTCGTTACTAGTGGTGGTGTAGTGTTCATTTCTCTAAGAAGTCATTGGACTCTTGATTAAAGTCTATCCCAGTCCAAACCAATGACAACTCATCTTGTTGTATAATATAGATGTCCAATCAAGCACGGTGGTCTGTACTGCAGTCCTACAATCTGCTTAAATGGCATAAACAGGCCCATAGTGCTGCTGTGAAAGCTCTTGAGAATGGGAGCAGTCTGGGTGTTGTCATAAGGAGAATCGAAGAGTCTATGTCCAAGAAATGAGCATTCTGGGTAAACTCAACAACACTATTTTCCACAACTCCCGAGCTTGATGCCACTGGAGTGCTTGGTCTGCTGCTGCTGGGTAGAACTGTACCAGTACAGAAACCAGAATCATGACCTGTAGATATCTATGCCTATATAGTTGATTTAAGTCCACAGGGAGGCCCCTTGATGATCGTATATACTACTGCTCATCATCACCTCATATGCTATAGGGACTGTTCATGTTACAGGAAAGGATTGAGAGAATGTAAGAAACACACATATACTTGGTGATCAGGTGTCGATCAGTCATTACCGTAGAATATGATTCTTTCACCTGCAAATATATTTTCCTCCTGTGGAGTGAAGATATATCTTCAGTATGGTTGGTGGTTCTCTTCCGATTGTTCATTTGTTATTTCTTTGAGCAAGGGTAGTTTGTGTCGGGAATTGAAGATTATGCAGAAACATGGTTCATCTGTTGTGGTAGCACTTCAGGTAAGTTATGGAAAATGTATCCTATTAGTAAAGATTCATTTTGTATGAATACATTGAAATTGAATAACTGGAACTATACTTGTACATATATATCTTCACTTATGTTTGGCAATAAAGATTAAAGAATCTGCCGTCTGAATTCGGTCTGTCATAGTATACTATCCTTGATAATTATTTGGTGTGTATTTGATTTGCGCTGGTTTGATGTTCTCAGACACTTTTAGATAATTTGATCTTAGGTAAGTATGATGGTTCATGCCAAAAATCTTATTCCCTGCGTCATTTGCAAGGTGAACCAAAATACTTTGCACTGTTGCAGCAGCTGCACATCTTCCACACTTTTCCTGCTTATTCCATAAGCCAGTCCTGTAGGATCAGTAATGAATACTTTTTTGTATGTGCAAGGACAAACAAAGTTAATTCCTAGCTTAATAGTATAGAATTCAGCCATATCATGATCTACTATATCTTTTGGCTAAATAAATGGCACTTGCTCTTCTAAAATTTCCCAAATGATAGTTGATTATGCAACCTGTTCCTGCTTCCTTACTTACAGATCCAACCAATTGATAGATGAAAAATAGTTGATACAAACCCATGAAATATATAGTACTATTACTATAGGAAAAAAAAAAA
>JAQRGC011799974.1:0-10314 GCA_028659135.1 Plantago lanceolata
ATTGAAGCCCATTATCAGCATGACCCTCCTCGTCAGGTTTCTTCTCAGTATAAGGCTTGTCCTCGTCGTCCTCATCGGCAAATCTCTTCGTGAACTCGAACTGGCCCAGGCCGGAAGTGAGGAATCTGGAATATTTTCCAACACATTGGGTACATCACTGGAGCTGTGAGCGTCATTTCCAGCTTCAGCAGCTCTTTTCTGGGCCTCCCTCTCAAGCCTTTTAACCTCGTCGACGAGTGACCAGTCGGAGGGGTTGGCAACCACCTGAAATAGAAGCTCCAGCCATTTTTCATTCAAGTACATGAAATCGTCAAAGGGCACCATACTGAAGTTGCCAAGGAAATGGGGAACCTAAGAAGGCAGATACGGTCCCTCGTGCTCGTACTTGAAGGTCTCAGATTCGGGAGCAACCACCTCGACGAATTCATCCTTGGACAGTGCAACATCATCGACCTTTGGGATGTGGTCGTCAGGCTCCCCAGCTCCATTGTTCTTTACTGAGAGGCGTCCCAAATCGAAGCCTTCGACTATACCCTTAGCATTCTTCAGTTGGCCTACGGCCGAGTAGAAACCTGCTATGCGTGCAGAGTCGTAGTCCAGACTCTTCCTATACTGATAGGAAGTGCTCTCCAAGAAGTCCTGCACGGCTTCCTCTCGAACAGAAGCCAACCTCTCCAGTAGCTCTCCACGGAACTTGTATAGACAGTTGATGGTATGCGCGTGGGAGGCCTGCTGGGTAACCAACCTCTTGTTAGCTACCTGGAGCTCCTCGTCCAAATTATCCTTCCAGGACAAGACCCGAGCATACTCTGCTTTCGAGTCGGCCACTTCTTTCTACATAGCATCCACTGAAGACGCCATCTCCGCCATCTTTATCTCATCGACTCGGGCCCTGGACAACTCCTCTGTCATCTTGTCCAGAGTCATCTGCACGGCTTTAGTAGCCCTTTCTGCATCCTCCTTGGCCTTGATGGCAAGCTTCATCTCTTCATTGGCCTTGGTAGCAAGACCCTGCCACTTCTCTATCAGCTGACGTTGAGTTGCACACTCATCGTTCAGCTTTGTCACCTCTTCTTCAATGGCAGCACGGCTTGCAGCAACTCGCTGACAGGCACTTATCAAAACTCCGAGCTGTGGGACAATTATCGAGTGTTAAAAAAAAAACAAAGAAGGAAGAGTAGAGGTACAGTATAAGTTACCTCATTGAATTTGGAGCACAAGTCTCCAATCCTGTCAAGCTCATTAACATTTACCGCTGCTAGAACAGCAGCATCTCGGGCAGCTTGGTCCTCTATCGAGGACAGACCCAATGTAGCTAGCCCGTCCTTAGCCACACTGGCAGTAGCAAAGTTATCTGCAGCTGGTTTAGGAGCTGCTGGAGCCCTGGTGTCGGGACGGTTACGGGTTCTCCTTGGGTTTTGAGCCCCCGGCTGTTGAGCATCTTGAGGGTTTGACCCAGTAGCAGTGGCAACTACCTGAGCCCGGGGGGTCTCTACTTGACGTCTCGGAGGAATAGGAGGGAGGTTACCTTAGAAGAGTATGTCATGAAATTCAGGGTTAAGGTTAAGAAAATAAAGATGGCGAAAACTGAGACTTTGGAACATGACATACCTGTAGTGGGCAGAGTTACTTGACTAGATGTGTTGGCCAGGACACGGCCGGTATCTCCCAGCACTTGGTTCTCCCCCAGATCAACAGAAGGGGGTTCGTTGGCAGCTCCCGCATTTTCAATAGTCGGGTTAGGACGCGGCCTTTTAGGCTCGGGAGCAGGGTTGTTTCTCTGGTTCTCCCGAGTAGTGCGCTTACGCATATTTTTCTGAGTCTTCTTGTAAGCCTCGGAATATCCACGCGCAGGAACTTCCATGTGTAGTGGACCTTGGCCATTGCGAGCCCGTTCTTCATTCCATTCATGGAGGAGAGCTCCATTGAGGGGAGGATCCATTGGAGTATAGGTGGGAGTATTGTCGATGACAGTGGTCCAGATCCCGAGTGTCTTCTCCATTTCCTGGGCCTCTAGGTAGGCATTGAAATTGTTTCTTGCGTCAGTCATCTGTACGTCAAACCAGTGATCTGCAAAAGGAACAAGTCGTTAGAAATATACCACAAGTCAAGTAATCAAGACATTTGTATTAAAGTAATCCTATATATTAGGAGTATACCGAAGTCCCGAAAGTCATCATGCCCACAATAAACTTCGTCAGTTTGACCGGCCAAAAATAGAAGGGGTTGTAAAGTTAGAGCGCAGAAAGGATATTTTGGTGGTGGAGGTCGTTCTTTAGTACGCATGGCTGCTAACCAGATGGGTACATCCTCTTTATCAGGTCGGGTACTCGCAGGTTTTTCACGATTGAATGTCAGTCGACCCTCCAACATCCTCCTCTCATTTTCAGCCTGGTGAGGTTCCAGACGATACCTATAAAAGAAGAATCGGTCCCACCAGTCGGAACCGATTGTGGTCGGAGCCCGTTCTATGTAACCAAATCCTTGGTGTGTACGGAAGGTGTAGAAGTACTTATCCGTCTTCGACATCTCCACGTTAGTCAGCATCTTGAAGTTCTCTGCTGTTAGTCTCACCTTGTTACGCTTCAGAATTGACATAGCACAAATGAGATGTGCTAGAGACAAGGGAGGTACTTGCATAGGACTTATCTTCAAGTCCTCGAAGATACGTTCGAAAAAGAACCCGTGCGGTATCCTCCAACCTAGCTCTAAGGAAGCTTCGAAACATGATAGACAGTAGTCGGGTGGGTTGTAAAATGACTGCTCGGGAGTCGGCAGGATAAGTTTGATATAATCAGGAACCTCGTATTCTATCCTAATCCGATCCAAGTCCTCCTCGATTAAAAGAGTAACGGGTGTCGGAATCTCTCCGTCTTCATTCAGTTCACCGAAAGGATTCGGCAGTGAGACCTCGTCCTTCAAACGTGGAAACTTGCGCTTGGCGGTAACAGTAGCACTCTGCGTGATGCTGACATTTGCAGTTGGGGCTTGACGGACTCGTCCCACCCTGACATTCCGAACAGGCTGGACTGGGACATGTTGGTTTCTAGGAGCATCTCTCTCTGAGCTATGAGACTCATCGGAAGAGTCCTCCTCGTTAAATAAACGACGTCTAGTAGCAGAAGGATGAACAACGGATCGAGGAGTCGCCTCAATGGGTTGCTAGTTGGGTCGGGGACCAAAACCCACTGGGTTGTTCGCAAGATTACGCAGACGCCTATTAGCTCTCTCAGGCATCCTATTACCAGAGACACAAACGAAAAGGGAAGTTAGAAGCGAAGCGAGAAGAGATTACTTTGGTGGTCTCTGGTAAGCCTGAGAGAGAGGTGGTTTTGAAAACGTATTTGGAAGTCCACTGTTATACATTATTCTATTACGAGACGATGACGCATTACAGACAACACCATTGACGAATTACGAAGAATTAGAAAGAATTACCTACATACAGACACGAAACTTGTTGGAAAAGAGATTGAACTGACCTGTATTGAAGCGGTTGGTTGGGCAAAGGACGAACTGAAGGAGAATTCCCCGTTGTACCGACGGCGACGACAGTTAGAGTGTAGTTGAATTTCATGCGGTTGCTTGCTCTCTTGCTCTGAAAATTCGCTCTGTGTATAGGGGGGTGAAAGTGAAATTTTTTTACAGCTAAGTACCCCTTTTATAGTAGGTGAAGAGTTATGATGTGAGGGGATTTGATTGTTGACGACCAAAACGAGCAGGGTCGTTGGATTAGTACGTTATCAACGGCTCAGATCAGAAGGCAGTCGAAAAGACATAAAGCAACACGCCTTTTCTTGATAAACGAGGTAATGCCACGTGGAACATTGGGATGCAGCGAATCAGTGGTAATTAATGCTTAATGATAAATTAGCATTAATGATGGAGCAATTAATGATAAATCGTGGGCTAACAATAAAGAGAGGTCAACGGCTATATTGGAGGTCTTTATCCGAGCATTGTTGACTCCATCAGCTCGGAACAAGTCCCAACCTCATGAAGCCAACGGGAGGAGAAGTACTCGGAAAAATACCACAATCAGAGATAGTATTGATTTAAGGGACATCAAATGAGTAAGAGATCTCAGAAGATTCAGGACACATTTTCACAAGAACTTTTTTGCTCCAAGAAATCTAGTCACACAAGCATCTCATTCTGAGAATACTTGGAAACTAGGGGGACATATGATGAGGTGAAAATATGTCTCCTATGGACTAAGGCGAATTAGGACGATTATTGCGAATTATAGGCGAAAGGAATGTTCCCGGGTCGTTTATCACGACTTATTTATTGTCCATTGATGAGCTTGAGAAGAAAAGACAGTGGTTTACCTACTAACTGCTCGGAGGTGATGTTTATGCTAATAGACCTGGTCTCGAGTTGTTATCACCAACGACTACAAGAGGCAGAGTTGTGGATTACTCGAGTCCTCCTGGTCGGGAAATCACATCGAGAGCAGAAGTACTCTGGAAAAGTCAAGGATTACTGTAGAAGGATGTGGAAACCTGTGTCAGATAAGTGAAAAGACGGGACTAACATTGTCTCTAACGGTTAGGTGAAAGAATGTTGTAGGATGTTCCAGAAAGGGTATATTCTACAAGTGAAAGTACAACAATGCCCCTGATAGCGACGTTTTGAGGCGGTGGAAGTGAAAAGACTGGTTTACCCTTGAAAGCGACGTGTAACAGAAAAAGGAATCTAGTGCTGACGTGTCGAAATCCAGGCCATACAGATGGCGACCATCCAAGAACCAAGTACATCTATAAATAGTACCTCGGATTCACAAGCACAGGTAATTGATTTTTCTCTATCAGACACACACATACACAGTACTCGGAAAGTGTTCCAGGAAGGGTTTTACGGCCCTTTCTAAGGTTAAAGTCCAAATACTCCAGCCTGACTGAGGCAGGTCGGTTCTAATACACTTGCACACACACACACTCCCCTATATTTTGCAGGCTTAGGTAAAAGAGGACGTGAGAGACGTCCCAAGTACTAAGATATTCAAAGGTGTGACGACTGTTGAGCTCACGCATTCATGTTCGACTCCGCTCCAAGACGACTTGCCACTTTTGACCCTCGTCAACTCCGTTTGGTTTGAAATGGGAAAAGGAAAAGGGGAAAGGAAGAGGAAAATGGTTCAAATTTTGAACCGGAGAAAGGTGTGGGGAAACACATGTTTTCCATTGTTTGGTTCTTATTTTCCAGGGGGAAACTGGTTTTTAAACTACTCGTGAAAAAACAATTATAACCCTAACTTAGTTGGGACGACATCGTTTGAGGGAGTGAATCGAACAACACAATAGCTATATTTCCATCGTGTTCGTTGTTCGTCTAATTTTAATCGTTTTTCTCAAAATCGATCAAGATTTATAAGTATATTACATGGCTCACTAAGTCTCTGTGCTTAAGAATAGGTGTATCAAAGCAGCAAATAAGAAGGGAACAATTAAAGGAGGAGTTAACGGCATTTCTGAAGTACTTATCACATGCAGACTCATAAGTGCTTGTAATAGCCGCACTAACAGATGAGGAATCTAACCAAAGGCTCGCTCTTTTTGCAGCCAAACTATAAGAAAGAAATGTCAGACACAGTTGGTTACAAGAGATTCTAATGTAGAAATGGCATTAGAAGATTAACCACAATATATGACCTGTCTTTAGAACTTTCATCTAATCCAATTGATTCCTGCTTTGTGCAAACAAACTTCTTGCTTAGATTAATTAGGAACCCAGTACCTAGATGCACCACTAGGTACTTGATAATTGATCTATACACCAACACCTATATATTAGCATGGTTGAATGCAGGACTTTGATCTATACACCAACACCTATATATTAGCATGGTTGAATGCAGGACTTTCATGTTACAGTGGAATAGAAAGCTACCAAATTCACAAGTTAAAGATATTACACAATTAAAATGGCAGAACCAAAAACAACCCCTATACACAGCATTTGAAAGATAAATGGAGCAATGATTAAACTAATACTAAAGAGATTAAGTCAAAAAATATGTTCCGTCTTTAATGTCTAAATTCAAAAATAAAATGCTCAACAGAGAAATGGTAATGAAATTCAGCTCAATGAAGAGTAGATCTGGAATATTTGTGTTTTAATGGAGTATGGTGTAGATGGAAAGGTTGGATGTAAATTGTCCAACCATGGAGGATATAATAGGAAGGACACATTATATTGTGTTTTCCAATTTTCATTTTCATGCCACCCCCAGGAAAACAGAAATGGGGAAACACTCATTTTTTGTGCTTCAGTTTCATCCCAGTTTCAAAATGGGGAAAGGCGGTTCGACCAGTTTTCGTTTCTCCCTTTCTCCTTTCCCTAGCAAACTAAACAATGGAAAACATCAGTTTGACCGTGTCAAGTGGCCTTTCCCCACTGAACCAAACAGCCTCGTAGTGACTTGGGTGGAAAGGGTATTGATTTTCCTAATCTGTCGGAAAAGATGATTTTCCTGAGACTTTAACTTTGAGGCATGGTACAAAACGATTTATTAGATGCCAGGTGCCTACACACTGTGACACCAGCTGAGATGATGACAAGTGTACACAAACGAAAACCCTAATACACTTGTCATTCTAAGAATAAAACCCCCCGTACACGTGTCATCATCAGAGTTGGGTGTCGCAGTGTGTAGGCCCCTAACATCTAAAAGAACTAATCTCTCCCATTAAAACATTTAGAACAGAGGCGGAGTCAGGAATTTGAATAGAGACGACAATTCTTTTTACAACAACCGGATGGCAAATAAGGATCAACAAACGCGGTACGCAACCAGTGACATGAATGGAGATAAGGAGCAAGAAGTGCCCAACGCAACCAGTGACACAGATGGACATGAATCCGACTCTCAACCTGCCTAGAATGCCAAAAACAAACGCAACATAATCATCATCTATGTCCTTCTCTTCACGGTATTCCAATTTGGCGTGATTGCAGTATTCACAGCAACTGTGATGAAGGTCCGTACGCCTCATTTCCAAATCCGTGCAACCACTTTTGAGAACATCAATACTCGATTGGTAGCTAAGACTTCATTCACTACACGAATGAATGCTAGGTTCAGCATAAGGAACACCAATTTCGGGCGATATAAATACAAAAATACCACGGTTGAGTTCTCGTATAAGGGAACACCTATTGGTATGGTCCTTGTTGGTAACTCGCACGTGGGATGGAGATCAACGAAGAGATTCGATGTTGGATTGGAGTTGAATTTTTTTAACCGATCAAACTCCAAATTTGGCCAAGATGTGAGTAGTGGGATATTACCGATCACGTGCAAGGCTAGAATGAGAGGAAAGGCGGAATTGATTTTCGTGATGAAGAAGAACAGAGCCGCTAATATGGCTTGTTCCATGGACATTGTTACGGCTACACATCAACTCAAAAACATTGTGTTGCTGATTTCTTGCAGTTCGATTATGTGTTCTATAACGTATTGATACATTTGAATTTGCACTCTCAAAAATCCTATAGCAAGGTGTATATTGGAAACTATTAGAAAAGAGAAGGACAGAAGAGCAATATGACTCAGGACTTCACTGCACGAAGACTCAAAACATTGAGGCAAAGAGAAAACAATAAATACTCTTGGGATCAAAATGAAAGACTGTGAACATGTAGCCAATCAGATTAAGATTCATGTCCTCAAGTATAACGGTATGGTAAAATTTTAAATATTTTTAAATAGAAAGTCGTTACAGAATTCATTTTCTTTAAATAAACAAAATCGGTTTGGGAGCAATTCGAAAGATAACTATTTATTTATTTATTATTTTTTTTTTAAACAGGAGGCCAAGGAAGTTTTGGCGCCAAAGGGAGCTGACAACTCCAAACAAAACGACTAACCGTAACAAAACTACAGTTTTTAAATAATAAGACGCAACAGAAAGATCCACACAACAAATCATAACAGAAACCCCCAGAGAACCAATCCCAAACACTCGAGTCGTTGGACATCTATGCTTGCTAACCGGTCGCTGAATCTACAAGGAAGGAAATAAAAAGAAAAGAGTGGTGAGACAAAAATCTCAGTGGTGTTCGTGCGGTGGTGAGTTTAGCTGTAAAACAGTTTGATTTTCAGTTGGCAAACAAAACAGAAAAACAACAATTAAAACAGTGAATTCAGAGAGACAATATCAGTGACAGTATGTTGGAAACATAACTGTATTTATTATTTTGAAAGAAGAGCGGTTTTCAAAGTTTTGTGAAAACAGAACAGTACAACAGTTTGAGAAAACATAATCAGAAATCAGTTTGAAAAACAGAACAGAATGTCGGTGCAGCCCGCCTTATTGCTCCTACTCCTAGTTGCCCTTGTAACTCCCCCTGGAGAGATCAACTCCAGGCAGAAGACAGACGCCCTGCATACGTTCAGGGGGAATTCTACGACCCAATCATGACCTAAGCTTCTTCTGCCTCGCATCATGTGGGATTAGACTAGGAACCCCAATAAATAAACTCGATAGTCAACACTATCCAAGTCCACCTACCAGAATCCCTAATCGACCGGTCAGACAAAACAGAATACAGAGTTCGGTAAAACCGACAGAACAGAAACATAATAACATGGCTCGGAAAACCGAGAGAACACAGTAAACAGAAAATAGTGCTCGAAAACCGAAAAAAAATAGTAAACAGAAAATAGTGCTCGAAAAACCGAGAAAAAACGGTAAACCGAAAACAGTGCTCAGAAAACCGAGAAAATGATAAACAGTATAATAGTGCTCGGACAACCGAGACAACAGTAAATTGTGCTCGGAAACCGAGAGAAAACAGAACACATAAACAGTGTTCGAAAACCGAGGGAAAACAGAACAATGAAACAATGCTCGAAAACCGAGAGAAAATAGAATAGTCATACTCAAGACTTATATAGCGAAAACAGACATTAAGAACAACAGTAAAGTAGTACATATTCATTAAACCTTCCAGGTTTTCGCAAATAGTTATACAATAATAGCTTTTAGTGAACACTCACCTTATCGATTGATTGAACTGTGCCACATATAGCTCGAATCACAGAACGCCATACAGAACACTTAAAAGCTCGGTTTACGGATCTTCAGAGAAAGCTCTTAAAAACTCGAGCCACGAAGTAACGGATAGAAAAACCTAAACAGAATACGAAGGGTACTACTTTCAATAGTCGAAACGGAAGTAGAAGTGATAAAAGATAAATAAACAGAAGAATAGGTGACGAAGGGGATTTGAACTCGAGACCTCAACGTTAACTCTTTACACCCGACCAACAAGGCTAGCTCTTCGGTTTTAACAATTTTCAAAAACTAATTCTTAAATGGTTAGCATTTAGAAATGACTACCAAATCCGTTTAACAAACTACTTTGCAAACCCGTCCCTAAGTTTCAATTAATTTCAAACAAGTCCTGTTGGTTTCAAACGGTCAACGCAAGAGTCAAAGTTAAATTCTCAATTTTCAAGTATTTACCAAAACGATTCTCAAGATTAGTTCACTTTAAAACAATCCTCCAAAGTTAATTAATCACAATCCAACCCTTTCGATTAAACAAAACTATGTTAAGTTCTCGATTTAATTTAAAAGTAACAACCCGCCACTTCACTTTTAAGAAATTACAAAAGGTTCTTCAATGTTTATAAAATTACAAAACGATCTTAAAGTTTGATAAATTATAAAAATAACCCTCAAGGTTCAGTAAACTGCAAAGTAGCCCCATGACTTGGTTTACGGGTTAACGGACATAAAACTTAAACCGAACGGGGATGGTTACCATCTAACAGTCAAAACGGAAGTCGAAAGAATAAAAGATAAAAAATAACATAAAATAGATGAAAAAGAGGATTCGAACTCAAGACTTCAATATTAAAACATTCACCTATCAACCAACTAGGCTAATACTAAAATTAGTTTTGAAAAGCCCAGGAGAAAGACTTATCTAGTTGGTTTTCCAGAAAATTACAATACCTTAACAATAGAGAATTCATGGACTTCCTGTACGGTTCTTTACCGGATTCAGTTTAATCCAATTTTCAGAAAATACAATCTGTTCCGGGAACAAAAATAAACTAAAAAGATTGTTCTCTACAAGGTGTCGAACCTGTGACCTCTAAACATTTAGCACAACAACAAACCAGTTTAGCTATACTATGTTTATGCAATCCTTTGAGCACAAATATATAAGGGTTTATTACATAAAGCTCCCCCCTTAGGCCCTTTTCATCCCCCTCCCTCTTAGTCCAACAATTACACATAGGTCCAAAATCTGAAAAAAATGTTGACCAAATTTTTTGCACTAAAATTTTCTAGTGAA
>JAQRGC011800632.1:0-15522 GCA_028659135.1 Plantago lanceolata
ATCTAGTAAGATCGATTGTATATTTTTAACTATTTTTATAAAATAAAAGAAATCAAGGGTATAGTAGTAAAATTGCTGAAATGTTGTCTCTGCGTTTATAAAAAAAATTCTCTGCGGATAATATTAGTGTAATCTAATTGTAAAGAAAAGAGAAGTAACATTGCATTCATGTCTCCTAGAGTTATTTGTTGATACTACAAGTGTTTTGCGGCGTTTAAAATAACAAACATGCCATCAAAACCAGCCTAATGTTCCTTATTTTGGAAATGCAGTTGGTCAAAGTGCTATACTTGGGAAGACTGTCGCATCCCAACCTTGTAAAGCTCTTGGGATACTGTTGGGAGGATAAAGAACTCACTCGCCTATGAATTTATGCAAAAGGGGAGCCTCGAAAACCATCTCTTTAGACGTAAGAAATTGTAGAGAACTATTTAAAAGACTGAATTGGAACAGCCTGCTTATGCTGGAATCTTGTTTAAAAATTGAAATGCAGGAAGTGCCTCCGTAGAACCATTATCATGGGATATCCGGCTCAAGGTAGCCACAGGAGCAGCAGCTAAGGGGCTCACCTTTTTGCACACTTCGGAGAAGCAAATCATCTACAGAGACTTTAAGGCCTCGAATATTCTCCTTGATGGGGTAAGTATAAGATTCTCTTTGGCAGAGGATTTTCCTCATCTTATTATGTAAGGAAGTACTAGTTGGCAACCTTTGCACCTTTGCATCTGTTTTCTAAGAAAAAGTTCACTGTAATCCCACCAGCATTCAAAATTTTGGGACTTACAGGGGGCGTATCTCAAATAACCACTCGAGTTATGGGGACCTGTGGTTACACTGCGCCTGAATACATCGCAGCACGTTAGTCGATGAAATATAGTTTTAAAGCTTCAGTTACCAACCTCATATTGTACCCAGTGTTAACAGTTGTACTCTGTAGTTCGCAGAAGGAAGAGACAAACTGTTTTTTTCCGAAACGGCAAATATTACAACTACTCCTCACTACTTCTATAGCACCTTATATCTCCACACCTAAACCGCCTTACCTCTCGAACCCTGCACCTCTTCTTCACCATCCCAACTCCCTTCCACTGGACCACCTTATAACTCCTAGGAAGAGACAGACTGTAATGACCGGATTGGAACTTTTAGTTTGCAGCAGGAAGATTAATAGTAGTAGTATCCTAAAAATGTTGTCAGGGATGGATCAGGGTCATACCCGATCTAGTCGGATCCGATCCAGAATCTTCTGTGGACAAGAACAAGTGACTGCAATTGGAGTAGACTAAAATTGGCTTATTAGACGACTGTGCACTTGCATACAGAAACCAAAAGCAAATGTGGGGTTGGTTGATTGTTAGATGACTAATCAGAACAAAAACAAGGCATGCAATTTATTTTTGTTCTTCTGTATAACATCAAGTGGCTTTCCGGTGAACTTCCACGAAACAATCGGGTAATATCAGAGCACTATCATATTTTGTTGTTACTCAGCCTGTAAGTCAATTAAAGAAAGAAATGAGAGCAAGAAGACCTGAAAGAGTCGAGTTTAATTTTGTTGAGTAGTACTAAGCCTGTATCAATCTTGTTCGATTGTACATTTGTACTGATATGTCTAGATTAGGAGTGTATGATAACTGGGGCAGACTTGTTGCAGCTGTTATTGACAAAGAAGAGCTTAAGCGATTGGCCTTTTGCGATAGTTTCAGCAGCACCTCCAGTTCAGATGCTTCCTTCTCGCGTCACAGCAGCCTAAGCTCCAGTTTCGATTTTGCCGATGGTATGCGTAGTAGGAGGAGGAGCTAACACTACTACTTAATTAGTTAATTTTTGCCTCTATCATCTTGTTAATGGTTAACTCAACCTAAGTGTGGACACTGGACTATCCATTGATGTCCACAGGTCTAGGTCTAGTAGTAGAAATCCTAATAAACATGATATCAACATGGGTAAATTAATCATTTCCTTTCTTTTTCAGAGCTAAACCAGGTTACAGCCTCATCTAGCACGAGAGGGGGAGGAGAAGTTGCAGCTTTCTTATTTTCTGGCCCGCTTGCTTCTTATCGGAGAAGGAAGTTGCAAGAACATAATAGTAAGTTGCAAGAACATGACAGGAAGTTGCGAGAATATGATTTATTCGTATCAAATTTTTTCTCTGATGTTCCTGGTGTGCTTTCTTGTGGATAATATAGTTTAAAAGTTTCTTACAGAGCAAATGCCTGATTTCTCATCATTTATCTGTTTGTGAAAAGCTCATCAGCTGGATCAGCTGGATCAGCTGGAAAGGTTTTCCCTGGGTGACCTCCAACTTGCAACAGATCATTTTAGTGACGAAAATATTATTGGCAGAGGTAGATTTGGTAAGGTTTACAAAGGCCGATTAGCTGATGGTTCACTAGTGGCGGTTAAAAAGAAAACAGAAGAGCACCACACAAGTGGATACGATCAGCAGTTCCGCGCAGAAATAAAAGTGAAGCTTAACACGGGTGAACACCCAAATATACTTCAGTTGCGTGGATTTTGCTTGACAGCAGCAGAAAGGATCCTTGTTTATCCTTACATGGTTAACGGAGATGTTGCATCCTGCTTAAGAGGTACTTATATGCGTAGGCTTAAAAATGTCATTTCATCTCTTATGTATATGTTCAAGTTCTCAGAGCGTACTAATAATTTTAGTTACACAGCTCAATAGGATATATTTACCAAGTAGTGTATATATGCATAAGGTACTCATCCATTACTTTGATTCACGTTGATGCATGTTATTTTCATAAGCTAGCTTTTTTGTTTCATCTGTTGCAGAACGAACAGAATCAGAACCCCCACTGGATTGGCCTTTGAGAGAACGGATAGCACTCAGTTCTGCTAAAGGGCTTGCTTATTTGCACGACCAGTGCGATAAAAAAGTTATCCACCGTGATGTTAAGGCAGCTAACATACTGTTAAATGAGGACTTTGAAGCAGTTATTGGCGACTTTGATTTGGCTGAATTCATGGAGCATGAAGACACTCATGTTACCACAGCCGTTCGTGGAACAGTGGGTCATATTGCTCCTGAGTACCTATCTACCGGTAAAGTTTCAGAGAAAGCAGATGTTTTTGCATACGGGATCATGCTTCTTGAGCTTATTACTGGACAAAGAGCTTTTGATCTTGCACGTCTTGCAAATGATGACGATGTCATGATACTGGATTGGGTAAGAATTTCTCCATGCATGATCTCCACATTGATAGTTCACTCACATCACTAACAAACTTAGCTAAGAAGTTAACTCACACTTTAAAAAGTTAGCTAATTATTATATGAGAACTAATAAGTTCGCTAAGTTCGCTAATCACTCGTTCTTATTATCTCAGGTAATGGGCCTTTTGAAGGAGACGACGTTGGAATCACTGGTGGATGCAGGTCTACAAGGTGATCACATCGATGAAATGGTGGAGGACTTACTTAAAGTTGCTCTACTCTGTTGTCAGCACTCCCCAGAGAAACGTCCGAAGATGTCTGATGTTGTTCAGATGCTCCAAGGTTACGGGTACGGCTTGTGTGAAATGTGGAAGGAGTGGGTGCGGGATCGGTGGCTCCAGCATGACTGGCATTACAATCATGTAGCTGATTATTCCACTCTGGACGTGGAAGAATTGTTAAATGAGGACCTTGAAGCAGTTATTGGCGACTTTGGTTTGGTGAAATTCATGGACCACAGGGATGCTCATCTTTCCACAAACGTTGAAGCAGTTATCGGTGATGTTGAGTTGGCCAGGCTCATGGATCATGAAGACATTCATGTTACGACGACTGTTCATGAAACAATTAGTCATATTGCTCCTGAGTGCCTATCTACCGGTAAAGTTTCAGAGAAAGCAGATGTTTTTAGGTATGGGGTGATGCTGCTTGAGCTCACTTCAGGATTAAGAGCTGGTGGTCTTTTTCGTCTTGCCAATTATGCAGATGTCATGGATTGGGTAAATTTTTTCCCTACAAAATACTCATCACTACATGTATTTATCTCATGGCCTTTTAAGTTTTTTCTAATTTAAATTATTTTACCAGAAACTCAGCATTTTTATGCACAGAAACTCGTTCTTATAATCTCAGGTTAAGGGCCTTTTGAATGAGAAAAAGTTGGAATCACTGGTGGACGCAGATCAACGAGGTAATTACATCTATGGCAAAGTGGAGAAGTTGGTTCAAGTTGCTCTACTCTGTTGTCATAAGGGCTCCCCAGAGAAACTTCCGAAGATGTCTGATGTTGTTCAGATGCTCCAAGGTTACGGGTACGGCTTGTATGAAATGTGGAAGGAGTGGGTGTGGGACCGGTGGTTCCAGCATGACTGGCATTACAATCATGCAGCTGATTATTCCACTCTGGACGTGGAAGAATTGTCCGGTCCAGGGGCAAAGTCAGAAATTTTTGCCAGCGGAGCACAAATTCTGTAAATGTAAAATGGTATTTAGTTTTGGCTCGGAGATTGCACGTTTCTGCTGTGGTTTTTGAGGGTGACTGTAGCAGGATTATCTCACAGGTTAATGCAGTTTCTGGTTGTTCTGACGGGACTAGTTCATTCTTCTCTCCTGCTGGGAGTGTTATTCAGGAATTGTTAGTTTTGTCTGCTTTCTTTTCTTCTGTTGCTTTTCAATTTGTTCGTCGTACTGGTAATAAATCATAGTTCTTGCTCTCCTACATATAAAAACTCTAAAATTGATCTTGTCTTCTGAGTTCGCTGAAGTGCGGGCTAGCACATAGACTAGCACATGATCGGTTTTGGTGTTTTACCTTTTGACAATCCTGATGTAACTCCTGAAGTTTGATTGATGATTAATGAATTGATTGTTTCTGCTAAAAAAAATATTTTTTAAAAATAAAAATTTGGTGGTAAAATCAATTTATGTATATTAATAAGTTTATCAATAAACGAAACATATACTATATAGTTTTTAGATGCAGTTTTAAAATAAGTTAAATATTTTGCCCTCTGTTAATGGTTTTGAGTTGAAATTTTGATGATTTTCTTTTTCTTCTTAGCAAAATGCTCAATTTTTTTTTTCTTCTTTTTCGGGGAAATCAGTACTACAGTTTGTACTACTAGTAATATATACATACCTGGTTATAAAAAAGGCTAGAGAGTGAAAAAATGAGAGAGAGTGGGCCGACACGGGAACCGAGATCCCCAAATTTGCTGGTCAGTGGCCAATTCAACCCACGTTTTCACCGGCGAGCAGCGAATGAGGAGAGGGAATGGACTACTGTGGGTAAGAGAAGGAGAAACCGTAGGAAAGAGGAGGAGATCAATCAAAGAGTGCTCAACAACAAGTTCTTTATCATCTATTTAACCAACTTCCCGGAGGATTGGCAACCATTCCACCTTCAAGATTTCTTGAAAGCTAAAGAGGTGGGTGACATTGTCAACGTCTCAATACCGTCCAAGAGGAACCGGTGGGGGAAAAGATTCGCGTTTGCTCGTTTTCGGGATTCTTTGGAGAATGAGGCTGTTTTGGGGAGAGCTAAGGGCCTATGGCATGAGAATTTTAAGCTGCTGGCGGGTAGAGCAAGTTTAAGCACTGGGTTTAGGGGAGAAGCGAAGAAAAACCTTAGGAAGGAGGCTCCAGTGGGGGTGGAGCAGGGGGTGGTGCCCCAGGTGGCAGGTGAGGCAGGCGGCAGGGAGGAGTTGACGGGGGCTGGTGGCAGGTTGGGC
The DNA here is from genome assembly GCA_028659135.1 of Plantago lanceolata. Lineage (NCBI taxonomy): Eukaryota > Viridiplantae > Streptophyta > Magnoliopsida > Lamiales > Plantaginaceae > Plantago > Plantago lanceolata. The sequence continues at coordinate 5,692 of JAQRGC011800632.1, forward strand.
TTGGGGGAGGCATCTGTGGGCTGCACGATCTCGGGTGAGACAGTCTTGGAGCCTGGAACAGTTCTCCCGGTTCGAAGGGCCTCATTTCTTGAGGTAGTTAGGGGAGATGTACGGCAGTTAGCTAAAAGAGGCGTGGGTGTGGGTGTGTCGAATGGAGGAGTGGGAGCTAGACAGACGATGGGGCTGGGTGATGAGAGCTCAAGGGGGGCAGCGTATGGAGCAGTGGGTGACAATTGTTGGGTCAAGAATTGTTTGGTTTTAGATTGCATTAAGAGGATGGAGTCTTGGCAACTAGACAACGTTTTGAGCACAAATGGTCACAAAAATTTCAAACTAGCAAAATTATCGGAGTTTCGGTGGATTGCTAAACCTTTTGATGAGTCCTCTAGGACGGGACTATTAGAGGAAGACAAGGAGTGGCTTAAGCTTTGGTTTAAGGTGGTTAGAGGGTGGAGAAAATCGGATGTCAATAGAGCTAGGCTCACTTGGGTTGGTGTTTACGGAGTTCCTTTACACTCTTGGGATAGTGGGACGTTTGAGAAGCTTGTGAGCTCGGTTGGAAGGTTGGTTAGCATCCATCCCCTTACCTTAGAGTGTAGAGATTTGAGGAGAGGATTATGCCTTGTGGAAACTCACTCTTTTGGGGAAATTAGAAAGTTTACACGGTTGTCGGTTGATGGTGAGAAGTTTGTAATTTCCTTAAGAGAAGACAAGGAGCTTAGTGTGAACTTACTTGTTGGGAAAAGAGGTGACTTGGTGAATGATGATTATTTTTCGGGGGCTTCATCGAGTGATTGTCTCGATAGTGACGATGTAACAAGCCAAGGAAGTGAAGAGTGGGAAGCATCGGGGAGCTTCGAGGATGCCGAATCAAGCTTTGTCCCGGAATCCCCTCTTGGTTTCGAAAATAGAGAAGAGTCAGAGGCTTTGGCCGGTCCAGTGGCTCAGGTAATCATCCCTGGGAGGCCGGATTTTGCTGTGGGACCGGGACCTGTCTCTGCAGCAGCGGGCAGGGCTCCCCCGGAGGTTGGTGCTACAGTGGTGGAGTCCGTTCAAGCATCACAAGAGAGAGGAGAGGTTTCTGTTCTGGAAACGAGCTCTGAAACGAGCATGTCGCCGGCAGATTTGCATAGCCCTGTCGATTGTCTTTCTAGAGCCGGTAAACTGTGCTTTACTGATCCGTCTTTGATTTCATTACCTATTTTAGTGGATACGGGCCTCTTTAAAGAGTTGGCGATTGAAAGGAGTTTGGTAGGCGATTTGGTTATAGAGGATTCTTTAAGGCTAAATAAGGAAAGGTTCCTTTTGCAAGAAGTTTCACCTTTGGAAGGTTCGGGTGAGCTGCCACTAATGGAAGGCCTTGTTGGTGATTTTGAGGAGAGTTTAGAGGAAGATGATAGGGAAACTATCCTATCGGAGGACGGTGGAAAAGGGTTTGCTTTGTTGGAACCTCCGGGGAATCGCAAAGGGGAAAAGGGGGGCAAGAGATCCGCTAGGAAGAAAGGCCTATCATCAAACTTGAGACTTTCAAATCAATTTCTTGGTAGCAAAGCTTCACGAAGAAATCAAGGGGCTAGGGGGAGTGAAGCCTCGGAAGGGGTGTCTAGAAGGAAACCGAAGAGGGGAAGGAGAATACCGGAGGAGATTCGAGTTCAACATTTTGATGGGGGTATTGAGCCCCTTACATGTGATATTGAGGCTTGTAATAGGGCCTTTCTCAACAAACAAGTGGGTGTTGTGGAGAAGGAGGGAAGAGTGGATGATTTGACCATTACTTTGGGAAGAGATTTGGGCATCCTTGACGGTGAAGATCTTGAGAGGGTGGAGGAAATAATCAAATCGGGGGAGGGTAGGGACATGGAAGTTGGAAAGGAAGCGGAATTAGATTTGGGTCTTGTTGATGGTTGTTGTGGATTATGAAGATATTAAGCTTCAATGTAAGGGGTTTGGGTGGAGTAGTAAAGAAGAGAGAGGTCAAAAGACTCATTGTGGAGGAGAGGGTGGATTTCGTTTGCTTGCAAGAAACTAAAAAAGTAGACTTTTCTCTTGGGGAGGTGGAATCTCTTTGGGGAGGCTCTAATGTAGGGTGGGTGTGTGGTGGAGCCATTGGTTCATCCGGAGGGCTTCTTTGTTTGTGGGATAAAGATGTTTTTGTTCTAGACTCTTTTTGGGGTGAGGACGGAGCGTTGGTTATTAGGGGTACTTGGAACGGTTGTCTTGTGAACTTGGTTAATGTTTATGCCCTGTATGATGTTGAGAAAAGAGGTATTCTTTGGAAAGCATTACTTGCTAGACTCATTAAGGATAAGGAGGGACTTTGGTGTTTTTGTGGTGATTTCAATGAAATAAGGAGTCCTTGTGAGAGAAAAGGAAAAAGGCTAGAGGGTGAGAGCAAAGGCTCAAGAGATTTCAATCTTTTCATTGAAACCGGGGAACTTCTTGACCTTCCTTTGGGGAGAAGGAAGTTTACGTGGTATAGAGCAAACGGTACTTGTTGTAGCCGTCTTGATAGGTTCCTTCTTTCGCAAAGTTGGCTTGAAAAGTGGCCTTCTCTTAACCAAGTGGGGCTTAAAAGAAGAGTTTCGGATCATGTGGCTCTCATTCTTAAAGAGGATGTTAGAGATTGGGGACCTAAACCTTTTAGGTTCATCAATAGTTGGACTAATCATGCGTCCTTTCGGACGTTGGTCGAAGAAGCTTGGATAGAGGCAAGGGTGAGTGGATGGAGTAGCTATGTGATCAAGGAAAAGTTGAAGGTGGTGAAGGCTAGGTTGAAGGTTTGGCATGCTAAGGAGTTTGGGGAGATGAATAGGAAGATTGAGGCTTTGGAGGGGTCCTTAGAAAGCTTGGACTTTGTGTGTGAGGCAAGACCCTCTCATGTTGGTTTGGAAGATATGGGGCCGGACATAGGTATCAAGAGACGGGAAACGACCTTGGAACTCGAAAATCTCCTTTTGTTTAAAGAAACCCTTAGGTGCCAACAAGCCAAAAGAAAATGGATTAAGGAGGGTGATGCAAACTCTAAGTTTTTCCATGGAGCGGTGGCAAGGAGAGGAAGGGCTAAAGTTTTGAGAGGTTTGAGGGTGAATGGAAGATGGCTTGAAAAGGTGGATGATTTGAAAATTGGAGTGGTGGAGTTCTTTGAGGATCACTTCCGTAAAAGAGAAGGAGCTTCTTTCAAAGTTAAAGGAATCGAAGGACGCTCTCTCTCCGACTCTTCTATTTTACTCTTGGAGAAGCCCTTTGAGGAACTTGAGATCAAGGAGGCGGTTTGGGATTGTGGGAATGACAAAAGTCCGGGACCGGACGGTTTTGGAGGGATGTTCTTTAAAGTCATGTGGGATGTTGTGAAGAAAGACGTTTGTAAGGTTTTCATGGAGTTCTATTCTAATGGGAAGCTTTGCAAAGGAATCAATAGTACGTTTATTACACTAGTCCCCAAGGTGAAAAATCCCTTGAGCTTGGGGGAGTTTAGGCCAATCTCCCTTGTGGGAAGCTTATACAAAGTGGTATCCAAGGTTCTAGCCAAAAGGTTGAGCAAGGTGTTGGAAGAAGTCATCGATGTGAACCAATCGGCTTTCATTGGCAACCGAAATATTCTTGATGGCATTGTCATTGCCAACGAAGTCATTGATGAGGCAAAGAAGAAGAAAAAGCAAATCTTTTTATTCAAGATTGACTTTGAAAAGGCGTATGATACCGTGGATTGGGATTCTCTTTTCCACATGATGGAGGTCTTGGGTTTTGGAGAGAGATGGATTAAATGGATGAGAGAATGTGTTACAACGGTTACTACTTCAATCTTGATCAATGGCACTCCGACAAGAGAATTTGCTTTCCATAGAGGGCTAAGACAAGGGGACCCTCTTTCCCCTTTCTTGTTCCTTATAATGGCGGAGTGCTTAAGTAGGATGCTTGGTAAGGCTTGTGAATCGGGTTACTTGAAACCGGTTCTTGTGGGAGCAAATAAGGTTCCAATCTCTCATCTACAATTTGCGGATGACTCTTTAATTTTTGGGGAAGCATCCGTGGAAAATATAAAAGTGGTAAAAGGGGTGTTGAGACTTTTTGAGCTTGTGTCGGGGCTCAAGATAAATTTTAAGAAGTGTACTATCATGGGAGTGGGAGTGGAGGAGAGTACCTTGAATACTTGGGCGAATATTCTTAATTGTGGAGTGGGAAAGGTCCCTTTTGCTTATTTGGGGTTGCCGGTTGGAGGTGTTGCTAAGGAAAAATTGTTATGGAAAGGGGTCAAGGAGAGTTTTGAAAGGAGACTAGGGTTGTGGGAGAATAAATTTCTTTCTCTTGGGGGTAGATTGGTGTTAGTTAACTCGGTTCTTGGTGCTTTGCCAATCTACTACTTATCTTTTTATAAGCTCCCGATAGGCATTGGCAAAGGCTTGATGAGACTTCAAAGGCACTTCCTTTGGGGAGGGGAAGTGGGGTCGGAAGCAAACAAGATTTGTTGGGTGGCTTGGGATAAAGTTTGTACCCCAAAGGAGAAGGGGGGGCTTGGAGTGAAGAATCTTCATCTTTTTAATTTGGCTCTTTTGGGGAGGTGGGTGTGGAGAATTATGAAGGGTGGAGAGGATCTTTGGCTCAAGGTGATAAGCTCTAAATATGGGGAGTGGACCAAGAATGTAGAGAATCATGTGGGAGGGAAAAGGAGGATTAGCAAGTGGTCGGAATGGTGGCGGAATATTGTGTCTATTGGAGCTAGTGATTGGTTCCGGGAAAATTGTAAGAGGATGGTAGGGGATGGGAGGGATACAAGCTTTTGGGAAGACAAGTGGGGTGATAGGGGTCGAAGTCTTAAAGAGGTGTATTCAAGACTCTTCTCTTTGGAGGTAAAGAAAGGTTGCAAAGTGGATGAAAGACTCATCCGGAGGGAGGGTGGATCCGTGTTTATTGGGAGTTGGCGAAGAGAACTATTTGAATGGGAAAAGGAGGAGGAAAGGAGTCTCAAGCAAGAGGTGGAAAGAACTAAGCTTATTGAAAATGTAAAGGATGTTTGGAGATGGGGTGGCGAGAAAGAGGGAAACTATGCGACTAGTGTGGCTTACCGGAAGTTAAACACGGAGGAGGGGGTTCTTGATATTGCTAGGTGGACCAAGGAGATTTGGTCTAAGTTGACACCCTCTAAGGTTAACGCGTTTATTTGGAAGGCGGTCCAAGATCGGATCCCAACCAAAGTGAATCTTAGGAAAAGGGGAATCTTCATCTCCGATTCGGAGTTCCTTTGTAAGGGGTGTGAGGAGGAAGAGGAGAATTCTTGGCACCTTCTTAGAGGGTGTAAAGTGGCATGTAAGGTATGGGATATTGTTTGTGATTGGCTACAAGTGAATTGTGGAGTTGAACCCGACTTGCTTTCTTGCCTTGAAGGGTTTGGGAAAAAGGCACCGTATGGTAAAAAGAGGATTTGGCAAATTTTTTGGCATTGCACTATTTGGAATCTTTGGCTTGCTAGGAATAACCGACACTACAAGGGTGTAGCTCTATCCCCTTGGATGATCGTGGAAAAAATCAAAATGAGTTGTTGGTGGTGGCTTAAAGGGAAGGGTAAGCTCAAGGATTGTGTGGGCTATAGTGATTGGTGCTTGGAGCCACGGCGGTGCCTATCCACTTAAAGTTTGGTGGTGGTGGTCGATTTTGGGGAGTGAAGAAAGGGATCCTTGTGTTTCAAGGCAATTGGGTTTTTCTAACGACTAACGGGTTCTCTTGGGTTTTTGGTTTTTTGTAGGTAACGTGAGCGGTTGGTGGGTGTTCTTGGTGTACGTACTTGATGATCTAATGGTGTTCGATGGGTAAGTTACCCTCATTAGTCTCTTGTTGGTGGGGCTTTCAATTTCTTGCCACTTGTGGGTTGTGTGTACTTAAGAGGAGCGACGGGGTTAACATAAGTCGTAGTCATCCCGCAATAATAAGAAAGGAGCTTGGCGTTTGATGAAGCTTCGGATAGGGTGGAGGAGCGTGACCACGAGAGACTATTGAGAGTGGGATCGTTTCTTGGTTTTTTTGGACACTAAGAGGTATTTAGTTTAACAAGGTGGTTCGATGTTGGTTGTTTCCGAGAGCGTTGATTTTTTTGGTGCATAAAGGTTGTTTTTGGGTCATTTGGGTGAAGTTGGAACATTAACAAAACAGAGGTGGTACTCTGTTTGGCGTGGAAACAGAGTCCAGCCCCAACCAATTCAAGTTTTGGCTGTTTTGCAAGGGATGTCAGTTTGGTAATATCTTCAAACAGTGTGGCCAATTTGTGAAGGAATCATGCTGGTCAACATTAATTGATTTGGGCCTCCTCTTCCTTTCCATTTGGGCTACCGATTGGGCTTGTTTGGGCGGGCTGCTGGGCACGTTTTTGGGTTGCTTCTTTTATGATATGCTTCTCGATTCATTGTGGTTTATTTTTTCGGTTGTTTTTATGGTCTATCGAGGATTCTCGAGGTGCAAGAAAAGGCTTGGGGTGAAAGCTGGCCCTCGGATTTTCTTGGAATCGAGAATCTCGATGCATTCTCTACTTAGTTTTTATCTTCGTGGTTTTAAGTGTAATGGATTTGAGCATTTCTTATGCTCCGTTATTAATAAAATTTAGCCGATTCAAAAAAAAACTACTAGTAATATATAGTGTTTGTGTTACACAAAACTGTTTGTAATCTGTAGTCTGTAGAAGGAAGAGACAGGCCATCATGTAGATAGATTTGTGTGTATATTTCTTACTACTATTCTTTTGTTAGGCGATACATACCCTGCTGTCCAAATCTTACACTTTTAGGAAAGTTTTCTTCTACTGCTCCTCATATTAGTGAAATTGCTCCTATGTTTAAAAAAATGGCCTTCAATGGAGCCTTTACTGTTAGCTTTGTGGATCATAGACATATTGCTATACGTTTGTTTGTTGAAGAAGATTATGCAACTCCGTGGGCTAAAGGTGTAGTTTATGTGAATGGTGTTTGTATGAAATTGTTGAAATGGACTCCTGCTTTTAAACCGCAAGTAGAATCTCCTCTTATGGCGGCTTGGATAACTATATATTAAGAACCTGCCTCTTATGTTTTTCAATGCCGAAGCTTTATTTGATATTGCGAGTTTGGATGGCAAACCTCTCAAGGTAGACTCGACTATGGCTTGTCGTAGTAGTCTTGATAGGGCTGGAGTTTGTATGGAAATTGATGTGTAAAAACCTTTAGGTACTGTTTGGTTCTGTAGAGGGAATTCAAATGGAGAATTGTAGGGGAAATGTGGTCGGATAATTGAACTAGAAATAGTGGGGAAATTGACTACATTCCCTTGTTTGGTTCTTATTTTTTACGAGGGGAATGTGGTTCAATAAATATGGGTTAAAGGACTAATATGCCCCTAAATTTTTCAAAGCACTTTTAACCTGGTTCATCATACGCACTTTCAGCTCAAAACCCCAAAAGCTTCAAACAAAATTCAAAAGGCAAACAAGCATATCACACATGCTAAACAGGCTACTGTCCCGCAACAAAATCAGAAGAACCAACAAAAGTCTTGCAAAAAACTAACAGCAAATCACACATGTTCACTAAACTCAAAAGGCAAACAAGCATATCCTAATGAATGTCGACCGAAATCATGGCAAAGCTTGTGGGCAAACTGCTTGGTTTGGCGTCGAATATGCCTTACTTGAAAACTCGAACAGGACTGTAGCAGAAGGTGAACATCAGCATAGATGTTATCATTCATTCAACTGAAATAACTCACTGAAGAATTATCCGCATTTCATGGAAGTTTTCCCTCTACTCCTTCACAATGCACCGTTTCCCTAAAATCTTCTCTCAGACCAAATCCAACTGCCGCAAATCCGCCATGAGCTCCACCGCCACCAGATCTAAGCCCAAGCTCGGCTGTCGGAATGCCAACATAAAACATCAACTACAAGTTCTCTCCGCCTTCCACCTTCATAACCAACGCTCTTCCTAAACTCAGCTCTCCTACCTTCAAATCTTCGCGTCTCGCCAACTTCGACATTCGCCAAAATGCTGCTAAGGTTGTTCATTCAATTCGAAACAAAAAATATTTAAAGCAATCAAGCTATCAGCCTATCACAGGCTCAAAGCATTAGCATAACTCAAAATAGGCCAACTATAAACGGGAGAACTATAAGCACAAGCAAGCTACAAAAACTAAACAGACACATTCATAACTACTATTAGTGGCTAACATGACAAAGCATGGATGCATATTAATGTAACATGATAAACCCATTGTGGTTAATATCAGCAGAAAACAAGTCCTGAAACGTAATATCCCTCCGTAACACCCAATTCGCAAGCTCCATATGCCTCTTATCAATAACATACGAGCTCCCTTGAGTAACAGTATATAGATTTAGCAACATATTTAAGCACGATCAATAACATACAAGCTTGAGTGACAGCATTAAGCATAGCTCGGCATGATCGATAACATTCATTAACATCATTTAGCATAGCTTGACATGATCAACAACACATGCTAGATTAACAACATTTAACATGGCTTAGTTTGATATTTAAGCTACAAGCTAAAGTAACAGCAAAATGAATGACTAAGAACAATCAAAATGGTCTCAAAATGGCATATATAAGAACAATGTAACCAAAATTGCTCATCCATAGAGTGATATAGTATCAGGTAGTCTATAATTTAAGCAAAAAATTAATAAGAGCGTATCGAAAATCCTAGCGACCGAATCGGATCAAATCAAATAAATCAGTTAGTACAACAACAACACCAGCCTCCTGGATCTTCATTGTTACACAACCGACAAGTAAACCGAATCCATCCAGGTCTCTCCCCAAAGTACGAAACCAGAGCCCCAATTACAATACACAACACCACCACCTCCGTAGATGTTGAGGGAATCTCTGAGGGTTGAGGGAGAGAAGTTGACCGGAGTTAGAGGAGATGAAAAGAAGGCGGCTTAGAGAGTCGCCATTTTGATATGAAACGGCGTCGCACAATTGATTGAGGTATTCGTTAACTCGCTGGTGTGCTTCTGTCATACTCATATACGCCGACGCAATTTTCCGTCGGTGCTGCTAAAATTACGATTATCCGATAAGGATGGGGAGAGTCGAGTTTATGAATATGGGCTTGCTTTACTACCAGAAGAAGAAGAAAGAAGAGGAATGAAAGGAGGAGATGTTTGAGTGTAAATTCTTGTAGATCGAAGGATAGTTGTGGTTTTTCATGTGAAAGATTGAGGTTAAAACGGATGAAAATATGAAGACACATTCCCATTTGAATTACCTCTCACCCCTAGGTAATTCAAAAGGGGAATTGGAAGCCATCTTGTACACAAAATGGTGTTGGGAGATTCCCTCTACATCAAATGGGGAATTCTGGTCTAACTGTGGTTTCACATTCCCTCTATCAATTTCCCTAGAACCAAACGTGGGAATGTCTACTGTTCATCTGTGAAAATGCCAATTCCCTCTAGAACCAAACGGGCTCAGTAGAGAGCATTTTGGTTGAATTCTTGGGAAAACTGTTGGAATTGAATATAGAGTTTGACAAGAATCATTTCTATTGCAATCATTGTTGTAAATTAGGCCACCGTGAGGATTTCTGTAGAGTCAAATATCCTGAGTTAAGCAAAGTAAGAGCAGGTGAACATACTTTGAAAAAAGGTGAAGATGTTGGAACATTAAAGCTCGGAGAACAAAGTAAGATAAGGGGAAAGAAAAAAAATTGTGGATGAAGATGGTTTTACTTTAGTATCAAAGGGTGGTTGTGGTAGAGGAGGAGATGGCATTTTGGAGCGAGGAGTAGGTCGTTGCAGTCCCCTATCCTCCCCTCCGTATGAAGTTTCACCCTCTCCTATGC